>JAJJWW010007234.1:0-142914 GCA_023531295.1 Papaver armeniacum | reverse complement strand
GAGTGATCATAAGAAATCTTGCCCTCCAATGAGTTTAACGAGCAACGCTATCTAGAACTTTCCTCTAAGATATCTTCCCTTGAGTGTAGCTTGTCCGAGTCCGAAGAGACCGTTAGAGTAGTCACCCCTTTACTTGAAGGTGGTGTACCTTGTATCGTGTTTTCCTTGTCGTTGTCCAAATGTTGTTATTATTCTTACCGACTTCTCCCCGTGTCTTGGCAGCCCAAAGCAGAGGAAGGTGGCATCGTTTGGAAGAGGAGAATGCCCGATTGAAGGGAAAGGAGGTGCACTCTTTGGCAAGGGAAGCTCAATTACTCGGCAGGTGGCTACAGTGAGGCGCGTCGATGCGGTGACACACGACCTTGTTGCTAAAAAGGTGAAGTTTAATGATGAGCTCGTTGCGAAGGTCAAAGCCGGTGTAAAGGCGGTACTTGATAAGAAGCGGCCGTCTTTTGCTTCCAAGAGGGCGGTTCGGTGCAGTCTCCCAAGGAGTAGGCTCATCTTTTTAGCGCCTGCGTCGCTATTTCGCCCTTTGCATTGGGTTGTAATACGTTCAAACACCTTTATTTTCTCATACATTTTCTATTAATGGGATGTTGCGTCGCCAATTTGGTTGTTTTTCTTGTTCTCTGACATCGCTGTTTACGTTAACGTTCATAATTGTGTTGTGTCGATGATATGTGGTTTATTTTTACGACTAATTTGTGTGTACCTGCATAAACACGAGTAAATCGATTAATCGTAAATGCCGTTTCTGTCGAACACACTCAACAGGGAGGGTCATCGGGCCCAATGCCATGTCCCGATTGAGGTATCTCATCACCGTCTTTCAAGATCTAGTGGCAGGGTAGTTGGTCCTCCCTAATTTCTATGGGATCGATATCCCAAGAAGTTATCAATTAACTTTCTTGGGCAAGTGATTTCCGGCCACTTGCGAGGGGAGCAATGTTGCTGCTCACCGTCGAGTACTCATGCCTCGACAATCGGTCACCGGGTTTCCAACCACCGGGCCCTAGGGCTACCTCGCACTTGCACACCTGCCGTCGCCCGAGTTCGAATAGCCCGTCTTAATGTAAGTCGCCACGGCACTTGCACAATGCCATCGCCCCGGGTTCGAAATGACCATTCGAGTGTAAGCCGCCCTGACACTTGCACAATGCCATCGCCTAGGGTTCGAAACGGCCATTTAGACGCAATTGTCACATTTCCAACCCCACGTGGCCTTTCAAGGAAATAGTGACAATATATTATACCGTTCTTAGGGTGATATAGCTTTAGTCGCCTAGCATTCCACGGTCGTGGCTCGGGTGTTCCGTCCGGTTTCGGTATCTTGTAAGCTCCTTCACCGACCTTCTCAATAATGGTATAGGGTCCTCCCCATCGTCTTTGCTAGTTTTCCGCCTTTTTATCACGTTCATAACTCGGGTAGATCCTTTAGTACCAACTGCCCCGGCTGGAACTCTCTTGGTCGGACCCGCTTATTATACTCTCGTTGTATTCTTCGCTGGTAATTTTCCATCTTTTGCAGGGCCATCTATCTTGTTTCTTCTAGGTCGTTGTTTATGGGTGAAAACTACTCCTGCAGAATTTAGTAATTTGGGGTGTGGATGAGGAATGAATTTAAACCTTAAACAAATGCACTGCGCGGTGAGTGCTTGTAGATTCGAGAGATCAATCTCGTGCAAGTCCGGCCTAAACCAAGAAATGGCCGTTCCAGACTTGTGTCGGTCACAAAGTGAAGGAAATGGGGTTGATCTTAGGGAGGGAAGCGAAGAAGGTGTTGAGATTGTGAAGGTGTAGACTTGCTTATGACTTGCAACAGGAAAGTGAACAAGCTTACGATTGGTGTAAGCAAGCTCTGGGTGTTTTCTTGTTGTTTTTCTTCGTTGTCTGGAAATAGGGCGGAGAACCTATTTATACAAGTCATTGAGTCTTATTCACGTCTCTCGTGGGAAGTGGAGGAAGTGGGTGATGGAGTAGTGGAGTTGTGCGTTGGTGATACACGACCAGCCTTGCCCACTTCTCCTGTTCATCTCTAACCGTCCATGACTTCCTAACACGTTCTTGTGATGGCGTGTTGCACGCCGCACGCCGTAAACCGCCACCAATACCCCGCATGTATCCCCCCGTTGTGACATGATTGATGTGATGAATGTGTGGATCGTGGATCCACGAAAGATAGCATGTAATCTTGAATTGAATAACCGTTATTCAGAAGTCGATACTTGTGAAGTGTCGTGTGTATTTTATGCGGAGTATTGCATCATGGTGTGGTAAAGTGATGGGTAATGACACCTCACTAACCAATTAACTCCCGACCAGGGACCGTATAACCAAGTCGGTGAAGTTGGACGGATGAGATGATCTTTGAGACACTCATCTCATGACCGTTGATGAAGTTAGGGTTTTGAAGAGGTGCGCAGGCATCACTCTTCGGCTTGGTTGAAACCAAGCATGGGATACAACTTTGGCCAACCGACCATACATGCGTGTAGATGGCAAGATGGTGTAGGCGCCTATACCCCATTACCTCATGAAAGTATGATCTCGGCCACTCAATTCATCCTATGAAATCGAGTGGTCGAGATCGATTTTGACAAAAAACTAGTGCCGCAAGGGCCGCACGTCACGCCCTCTTCAGTCGCACGGTCCAAGACGACCAATCTTGGTCGGTCTTGGTCGATTGGCCTGGTGTGAAGGTGATAGGATGGTGTTTACGCCTATACCTGAATATCCCATGAAAATGTGATCTGAGCCATCCAAATCGTCCGGCGAAGTTGAGTGGTCGAGATCAGTTTGCGGTTTGGGAGGTGTGACCACGCTAGTTTGAGCATGCGTTTTGGATTAGCCGGGCATGATATGCCTTGGCCGATCGGGTTAGGAATAGATGGGTCCACGGTGGTCATGCCGGTATGACCGGACACGCTTAATCTAATCTTGGACCCTCCATTCATGCCGGAGAAGATGGACGCTCGTGATGCTCAAAACCCTAATTTTGGGTTTCAAAGCCGTGGTCATCTCTTGTTTGGGCGACGATTTTGTCACGACCAAACATGGTTGGTCTTGACCGATTGGTCAAGTGTGTAGGCGGGCCCACGGTGATCGTGTTGACATGCTCGGGCCCTTTGAATCTACATCTACACCCTCCATCTATACCGCGAAGATGGATGGTTGAGACCGTTTTGCGACACATGTAATATGCCGCAAACCCTAATTTAGGTTTTTCATCCATAATGCTTGGTATGAACGTTTTTTTTGGCAAGCTAGGCCAATGGCCGACCGTGCGGGTTTCGCATTGGTTCGGCAAAGGGATATTCCATACCGCAGGGTGATGGAATTGATCCGGGTCATCCAATCATGCTTATGGAGTTGGATGATCAGCGATCATATCCTGGACGATACGGTCAATCCGGATGCTCAATCGGGCTAGTATAACACACCGAGAGAGGGGCTCAATTCGGGCTAGTATAACACACCGAGAGTCGGCATGTACGGGTATTTCGTACATGGTTTCATTATAGTGCTTGGAGGTTCGTGTTACTATGTAAGAGTAACACTCAGTCTTCATGCCACACTGATAATGAGTACTGGAAATACAAGGATGATTAGAAATTCACGGGATGGGATTGTTGCCACATGCTCCAACCTCGGAGGAATTTCATATATTCACGAGAATGGGATTGTTGCCACATGCTCCATTCTTGGCGAATTAAGTGAGGGAGTATCCAACACTTATTAATGGCTTTATCTTTTACAAGATGTCAGCGCATAATTTTTCCGGATTTTACAAATTTAACCTTAAACGAAAATCCACCATCAACATTAAGTCCCCTACCTAGCACATAATGGTTACACTATTGTGGGGTAGGCATGAGATGGTGACATATTTATATACTGAAATGACCAAGCTAAAGTGAATACATATTTACCGGATAGTTTCACATCGTCAGGCGTTGCCCTGGAACTGGTTGGTTCTGATTAAGGATGCGAAGGAAACATGACTTGATCTGGTGAGTCGCTTTGGTTCCTCTTGTATATATCTCGAGCTCGGCCTTCTTCATGTGTACTTCTTTCATCATACACGGCTTCCCTCGGGTATATCGATAAGCCTCGTTGATTGTTATCCCGAATTAGCGACCTTCATAGGTGGCAAGTAAAGACTTCTTTTCCTCCTCGGGATTACATAAACTTGCGAGATTATAAAGAATTATATCTCGCGATCGTCTATTCTAAATCTCGGTATTTCTACGATCTTTCGATTAACCGATCGGTTGATTTGATTTTGATTTATTTTTTTTGTGTGCACTCATAACCTCCTCTCCTTTGCGCTTTATCATGGAAGTAGCGGACGATCATTCTTGCTTCCCCGGAAAGAGAGTTTCGAAGTCGATAAGCCCGAAACCATGCACACGAAGAAGTAATGGCTAAGATCTATCTTCCACTTCGCGAAGTTGGCCGTGCTATATAGGGGATGTCTATCTCACACCTTCGTATTACCAGAGGACGTATCTCAGGCACTTTCACCGCGATTGACATGGAGGAGCGGTGGAGGCGCGAGGAAACGCTTTGCGGACACTAGTAAGCGCAAGGCGTAGAGATTTGCGGCGCGGTTGAAGAGGCGGAGAGTTGAGCATAAACGACCTCGAATGAAGGCAAGTGTGATTACCCGATCCGGGACGGCGTGATAATTCTTGATTCCGATCTGACGAACACGAACATTTGAAAGCAATCTGCGTGGCCCCCGATATTGATGTGCCTTTTGATACTCCCGCCGATGATGTTGGGATGGAGCGCGATCTTTGCGGAGATGCCCGATGCGTAAGCCGAGGGAGATCCAGGAGAGGGGAGCATCAACGGGTGATGGAGAAGAACCCAACGGTGGTGCGGCGAGGCGACCCTCTTGGCGACTAAAGCCTCTTTTCTTTTTCTTCTTTCCAAGTATATTTTGTACACTCGAACATCTTCCTTGTACTCGGTGGCGGTCGGGTTCAAGGTTTTTCTTCCATTTGATTGTTTGAATAAAGTTTTTTTTTTCATAACCCTTTGCCAAGATCGCAATCAATCTTCTCGGCGCAAGGTGTGCCTTCACACGTAATTCTTTGTGATAAAAGAAGTAATGCCATAATGGAATACTTACGGACCTGTGTTCCTGATGCAAGATCTTCCTGGCCTTGCTGGGGTAGATGGCTCAAATCACTTTCTTTTTGTGCACGCGTTCTATTTTCTTCTTCCCATGAGATGTTTTCTTAGGGTTTCCTTTCTTGCTCCAGTGGGTTGATTTAGGCTGACTCAGGACTTTGTTTTTTTAGGGGTAGAGAGGTTCTCAGATGGAAATAGTGCTTCAACTAAATTGAAAATTGAAAATTGAAACCCTAACTATGAATGCAAGTATTGCAATCATTTTCCTGGGGAATTACAAATATGACATGAAATTGTAAAAGGAAACACGGCTGGAAAAATAGCACAGCGTTTTAAAGGTGGAGGACGCTGGAAAGTGGTAGCACACAGCGTCTTAAGTTCGGTAGGGTTTGAGCCATTGTGAGTGAATCGTTATGCCTTCTAGTTTATCAGCGTTGATGAGCTTGCGTGAGCCGCCTAGGATAACATCTGCTACTGTGGTATGGTTCATCTTCTCTTTCGGTGGGTGAGTCGGGTGGAGTGGTCATTTTCACCGTCATGCTCCCCGACTTTGAATGTAGTCGTCTTCGTCACCAGATCTCCAATTCCAAACGGGTTTGAGCGTGCAAATACTTGGACCTTCGTCTTATCGTCTTTGACCAAGACAACCTCTACACTCTTGATAAAACGTTTGAGAGGTTCGGCTTCCCATTCACATCTCTTAGTCGGGGTTGGTTCGTTGGTTGGAGTCAGTTCCCATAACTTGTCAGAATGAGGGGCAGTAGGTTGTAAAGAAGGTTGCGTGACGAGACTTACTTGAGATCGGAACTTTTCAATGTATGCTGACATGCTCTCTCCGGGAAGTTATGTCACATTGGTAAGCTGATGGTGCGGCAACAGACAGCCATCAGGAGGTCCAGAAGGCGTGTTGGATATTCTTTTTCGGGTATCGAAACCGGTAGAGGACAGACTCTAGTATTGCTTTGTTGTCATGCATCCAAGAGCGTCCTAGGATCATGTCGTAGTTGGGATGATCTTTGACTATGTAGAACTTTGCTTGCGTCAAGGCATCACCCAATTTGACTTCAAGATCGATGTATCCATATGCATCTCTGAGCTCTCTATTTGAATCTTTAACCTTTGGTTTGGTGACGAGTAGCTTCGCCTTGAAATCTTTGCCGCTCTCAAGGTCTTGACAATAATGATGTTAAATTCGGAAGCCGTATCAATCAACGCTATCAAACTCAACGTCTCTCAAACGAGTGACGCTTAGGAGTTCCTGGTTTCCATTGCTCACGTCCTTCGGGAAAGACCGGGGTTCCTGGACTGCTCTACCGATACAAACGCCTACGACACAACGTGGTTGAGGGTCAGAAATATGTCTTGACGCTGTCCTTTGGAGAAGTACAAGATTTCACATATGTGCTCCATCATAGATTGTACGGTCTTGCGAACGAATCCCCCGAGAAATCATGCGATTCTGATAGGTAGAGGTCTCTATGAACACCTTCGTTTCCAAGCCGGAGTTCCCCGTCTCTACCTTTTCCCCCGAATATTTGTTTCAACTTTGTTACAATCTTTGGTTGGATGATGGATGAACTGTGGTAGCAACAATATCTCGGGATCTGCCATTTCTTCCTCGGTTGGAGGACGCCGATAGGGGCAAACTTTACGGCGTCGTCTTGGATCCACGCTTCCAAGAGCTCTATCACTTCATTCATGGGAAAAGGAAAACCCGTGTCTTTAGTGTTTTGTGCAGGAGTTTTGTCTGTTCCTTTTCAAGACAAAGTCTTGTGTGCCGGGGATGCTCGCTTGGTTTGTTGTTCCGTTATCGAAGCTTTCCTTTTTTTCTCCTCCGCCTACTACACTCACAGAAGGACCAGTGTTGTATTGTTTGTTCGTGAGACGCCTGCTTCCTCGACTTTCACGCAAATCTTCACTTCGAACGACTCGGGTTCTTTCTAGTAGTGCCGGTGCGTTGTTGGCCGAACGTTTTGCGACTTCGTGGAGTTCGAGAACGTTTGAAAGCCCGATTCTCTAACAGCGCGCGGTATATGGGTATCATCCCATTGATGCACAATTCCACCAATTATCGTTCGTTGACGTTAGGGTCGTGACAATCTAGCGCTTGGGTTCTCAACCTTTAACGAAGTCGTTGGGATGTTCGTTGTTCCGAAAGAATTCTCCCAGTGTCCGAAAAGGTGATCTCGTTGGACCACGAAGAAATACTTTCGTAGAAAGCACCGACCATTTCGTTCAATTAGATATGTTGTTAGGCGCGATGTTGTTGTACCTGTGTACGCCCTCCCGTAAGTGACTTCGAGAATTCTTTGAGGCGTAGAATATGATTGTATTCATGTTCCCCAAGGATTCCAAGAATCGAGAAACATGTTCACGAGCATTACCCGATCTGGTCGTAGAGGAGAACGGGAGAGGTGTATCCTCTTGGAAGAGGGATTCGTTGCATATCTTGAGGGTATGGAGGCTGGTGTTGGTGTGCATCCGTCGATTTCCTTTGCCTCGGCTTTGAAGGAGTCGTTCTAGATCCTCACGTGTGATGAAGTTGGGTGGTGGTCCTTTCTCTTGAACATTCGGGAGCAACACGAGCTTCTTCACTCATGTGGGTCCGAGTGGAAACGCCCACTCCTGTGAATTGAAGGCATTTCTTGTTGGCTCCAAAGATTGACGTGAATCTTGCGGCAATCGTTCGGTCAAGGTCTTGAGGAAAGTGAGTACCTCCTTCCGAGTTGCGGCCATATCTTGTTTTGAGTCTTAGCAAGAACTTCTGTTTCTCCATCAAGTCTGCAATGGTAATAGACGGTGGTCCTCCTCTTGTGCCTCCGGCTCCTCGTCCCGATGAGGGAGTGAAAGTTGTTGCTCGTGACCACCGGAGGCGTTGCACTTGAGGAGATGCCGGATTTGCGCCGCTCCGGCTCCTGATGCGAGGCGTTACACCTCTTGGGATGTCTCCGCTCCGCTAGTGTTGGTGATAGAGGTAACGGCTCCTCGAGATGTGTTGGCTACGGTAGCTCCACCGACAGTACATCAACACCGGAGTGTTATCCACACTAGCTCCATCCGAATTGATTGCCGATCCAGGACACAGTTCCACCATCTTGAAATGAATTGTTGATCGAATTGGTCCTAAGATCTACCTTTTGAAACCGATGAAATTGAATCGGATTTCGGAGAAATTGACTTTACAACCGAGATTAACCTCCCACTTTGTGGTCGCCAATTGTTTATGGGTGAAAACTACTCCTGCAGAATTTGGTAATTTGGGGTGTGGATGAGGAATGAATTTAAACCTTAAACAAATGCACTGTGCGGTGAGTGCTTGTAGATTCGAGAGATCAATATGTGCAAGTCCGGCCTAAACCAAGAAATGGTCGTTCGGACTTGTTTCGGTCACAAAGTGAAGGAAATGGGGTTGATCTTAGGGAGGAAGCGAATAAGGTGTTGAGATTGTGAAGGTGTAGACTTGCTTATGACTTGCAACGGAAAGTGAACAAGCTTACGATTGGTGTAAGCGGGTGCTCGGGTGTTTTCTTGTTGTTTTCTCTCGTTGTGCGGAAATAGGGCGGAGAACCTATTTATACAAGTCATTGAGTCTTATTCACGTCTCTTGTGGGAAGTGGAGGAAGTGGAGTGATGGAGTAGTGGAGTTGTGCGTTGGTGATACACGACCAGCCTTGCCCACTTCTCCTGTTCATCTATAACCGTCCATGACTTCCTAACACGTTCTTGTGATGGCGCGTTGCACGCTGCACGCTTTAAACCGCCGGACCAATACCCGGTATGTATCCCCCAGTTTGTGACATGATTGATGTCCTGGAATGTGGATCGTGGATCCACGAAAGATAGCATGTAATATCAATTGAATAACTGCGTTATTCGGAAGTCGATACTTGTGAAGTGTCGTGTGTATTTTATGCGAGTATTGCATCATGGTGTGGTAAAGTGATGGGTAATGACACCTCACTAACAAATTAACTCGACCGACTGTGCTGTATAACCAAGTCAGTGAAGTTGGACGGATGAGATGATCTTTGAGACACTTATCTCGCGACCGTTGATGAAGTTAGGGTTTTGAAGAGGTGCGCAGGCATCACTCTTCGCCTTGGTCGAAACCAAGCATGGGATACAACTTTGGCCTAACCGACCATACATGCGTGTAGATGGCATGATGGTGTAGGCGCCTATACCCCATTACCTCATGAAAGTATGATCCGGGTCACTCAATTCATCCCAGGTGAAATCGAGTGGTCGAGATCGATTTTGCGACAAAAAACTAGTGCCGCAAGGGCCGCACGTCACGCCCTCTTCAGTCGCACGTTCCAAGACGACAAATCTTGGTCGGTCTTGGCCGATTGGCCTGGTGTGAAGGTGATAGGTTGGTGTTTACGCCTATACCTGAATATCCCATGAAAACGTGATCTGAGCCATCCAAATCGTCCGCGAAGTTGAGTGGTCGAGATCGGTTTGCGGTTTGGGAGGTGTGACCACGCTAGTTTGAGCGTGCGTTTTGGATTAGCCGGGCATGATATGCCTTGGCCGATCGGGTTAGGGAATAGATGGGTCCACGGTGGTCATGCTTGGTATGACCGGGACACGTTAATCTAATCTTGGACCCTCCATTCATGCCGGAGAAGATGGACGCTCGTGATGCTCAAAACCCTAATTTTGGGTTTCAAAGTCGTGCGTCATCTCTTGTTTGGGCGACGATTTTGTCACGACCAAACATGGTTGGTCTTGACCGATTGGTCAAGTGTGTAGTCGGGCCCACGGTGATCGTGTTGACATGCTCTGGGCCCTTTGAATCTACATCTACACCCTCCATCTATACCTGCGAAGATGGATGGTTGAGACTGTTTTGAGACACATGTAATATGCCGCAAACCCTAATTTAGGGTTTTCCGTCCATAATGCTTGGTATGAACTTTTTTTTTTTGGCAAGATAGACCAATGGCGGACCGTGCGGGTTTCGCATTGGTTCGGTAGTGGATATTCCATACACCTTGGGGTGATGGAATTGATCCGGGTCATCCAATCATGCTTATGGAGTTGGATGATCGCGATCATATCCGGTTGATACGGTCAATCCGGATGCTCAATCGGCTAGTATAACACACCGAGAGTCGAGAGTCACTGTACGGGTATTTCGTACATGGTTTCATTATAGTGCTTGGAGGTTCATGTTACTCAGAAGAGTAACACTCGACCGTCATGCCACACCGATAATGAGTACTGAAATACAAGGATGATTAGAAATTCACGGGATGGGATTGTTTCCACATGCTCCAACCACGGAGGAATTTCATGTATTCACGCAATGGGATTGTTGCCACATGCTCCATTCTTGGTGAATTAAGTGAGGGAGTATCCAACACTTATTAATGGCTTTATCTTTTACAAGATGTCACGACCAAACATGGTTGGTCTTGACCGATTGGTCAAGTGTGTAATTTTTCCTCGTGTTGACATAATCTTTCCATCTATACTGCGAAGATGGATGGTTGATATTTTACAAATTTAACCTTAAACCCTAATTTATTTTCCACCATAATGCTTGGTATGAACGTTTTTTTTTGGCAAGCTAGGCCATGGCCGACCGTGCGGGTTCGCATTGGTTGTTGGATATTCCATACCATGCCTCATCCAATCATGCTTATGGAGTTGGTATCATCGCCTATCCGGATTGGAAGGATAGGATGCTCTCATATGTTAACATGAAAGGTGATAACCCACCATTTCATACATGGTTTCATTATAGTGCTTGTCCTATATGCCCACAAAACGTTGTAAAGATCTTCATGCCACCATTCTCCAAGGATGATTAGAAATTCACAATGGGATTGTTGCAAGTTGCTCGGCAACCTGATGGTTTTGTATTGTGATCTCAGATTGTCCATTGCTCCATTCTTGGTGAATTAAGTGAGGGAGTATCCAACACTTATTAATGGCTTTATATTTTACAAGATGTCAGCGCATAATTTTTCCGGATTTTACAAATTTAACCTTAAACAAAAATCCACCATCAACAGTCGTCAAGCTTGGCTAGGATAAGATCTGCCGAGATATTTCGCCTCCAAAGCGACATATGATGTGCTCCCAAATGAATCGAAAAACATCTCTATCTCGAATATACTTCAATGGGGCGGCTTCTACCCATTTAGTAAAGTAGTCGGTAGCCACAATTAAGTATTTTCTCTGCCCCATCCGACATGAAATGGTCCCACGATGTCGATCCCCCATTTGGCGAAAGGTCACGGGCTGATTACTGAGTTTAACGTTACTGCTGGTGCGTGTATCTTCTTTCCAAATTTATGACATTCGTCACAGATGAGGGCCATATGCTTTGCATCCTCATTCATGTAAGGCCAGAAATATCCCATAGTCTTGGCTCGTGCTGCTAGGCTACGGCCCGAGATGTGGTTTCCCGCGGCCCCATAATGCAATTCGTTCAGGATTGTATGCCCCTCTTCTTTACTCGGACACCTTAATAATGGTCCTAGGTATGATTTTATGTACAGAGTGCCGTCTCGTAGCTCGTATGCAGCTGCTTTGCTTTTGATTTTGTTGATCTCGGGTCGCCCCTTGGGCAGTTTTCCTGTTTCAAGATATTCGTGGATTGGTTTTCGCCAATCATCGGCCTTGTACTGATCGGTAGTGGTTGCTGCTACGTGTGCGCCGATGTCTACTATCTCAGGTACTGATGGCATTAAGATTCTCATAATTCTGATGCCCTCAACACTTGCATCTGTTAGCATGGAAGCGATGTATGCTAGGGCGTCCGAGTGGCGGTTATCTTTCCTACAGATATGCCGGAACTTGATGTTCGGTATCTGGCCGATGTAGAATTGGGCGAGTTCCCAATATTTTTGTAACAAGGGATCATGTATAGCGTGCTGCCCGCTGATTTGTCGGACGACTAGCTGAGAGTCACTTGTTAATCTTACGTCTTGAATTCCCATTTCCATTATCAGGCGCAGAGCATGTATCACAGCTTCGTATTCCGTGACGTTATTGGTCGCCTTAAATTCGAGTCTAAACGAGTGGACCATCTTTTTTCCCTTTGGCGTCGTAAAGACCAATCCAAGGCCTGATCCGTCTTTATTGGATGATCCGTCCACAAAAACTTCCCACCGTGTCGGGTTACAGGTCTCGAGTACATAGGACGGGTCCTCTTGGTCTTCCTCCATTCCTGGGATGTCTTCTACTTCATCTTCGTCGCTTAGGGGGAAGTCTGCCAGAAAGTCGGCCACTGCCTGTGCTTTTACTGTTGTTCTCATCTCATAGAAAATATCGAACTGCTTGATCTGTGCGCTCCACTTGGAAACCCGCCCCGACCTGGCTGCATTGTCGAGTACATATTCTATAGAGGATTTTGTGAGCACCCGAATTTTGTGCGTTTGGAAATACGTCCGAAGTTTTTGAGTTGCAAACACCAATGCTAATATCAGTTGCTCGATTCTGGTGTAGTTCTTCTCCGCTGGGTTCATACTTTTACTTATGAAATACACCGGCTTTTCTTCCCCTCCTACGTTCTTGACTAATACGACACTAATGGCATAACTGGTATCCCCCAAATATAGGGTTAGTACCTCCTCGGGCTCGGGCCTTTGTAATACTGGCAGGCTCGCGAGATGCTGCTTAATTTTCTGAAATGCTTCTTCGCACTCCTCGGTCCATTTGAACTTTTCCCCTTTCCTTAATGTCCCGAAGAAGTCCTTGCACTTGTCAGATGATCGAGAGATGAATTGCCCCAATGCTTCCAAGTTCCCGTTTAACCGTTCTTCGTCCTTAATCGTCACGGGTGATGGCATTTCTACGACTGCTCAGATCTTATCTAGGTCTGCTTCGATACCTTTGTCGGTAATTATGTACCCTAGAAACTTGCTCGAGGTAACCCAGAAAGTTCACTTAGCAGGATTCACCCTCATCTTGTATCTTCTCATAGTTTGAAATATGTCTCGGAGGTCGTCGATGTGGTTGGTGGCCACCTTGCTTTTGACCAACATGTCGTCCACATATACCTCAATGGTGTTGTGTATTTTATCTTCGAACATGTCTTCTACTAATCTTTGGTAGGTAGCGCCTGCGTTTCTCAGACCAAACGGCATTTTGGTGTAACAATATAACCCTCTGGGTGTGAAGAAAGATGTGTGCTCTTGGTCCTCAGGGGCCAGGGGGATCTGGTTGTACCCCGAATACCCGTCCATGAGTGTTATTGCCTTGTATCCAACTATGGATTCTACTAGCTGATCGATGGTGGGGAGGGGGAAGCTATCCTTCGGGCACGCTTTATTCAAGTCGCTAAATTCGATGCAGACTCGAACACCCCCATTCCTTTTAGGGACTATCACCATGTTAGATATCCATTGTGGTATTGAGCTTTTCGAATGATTCCTGCTACTTGCAACTTCTTAAGTTCGGCCTCCACCGCTGCTTGTAGCTCGGGTGCAATTCTCCTCATCTTTTGTCGGATCGGCTTGAACTTTGGGTCTATTCTTAAGTGGTGTGAAGCAGACTTCTGGGTCAATTCCCTCCATATCGTGCATTTGCCAGGCGAATACGTCCATGTGTTCTTTCAAAAGAGTTATCAACTATTGTGTTTGTTCATCCGTCAATAGAGTCCCTATTCTCACCATTTTAGGCTCTTCCTCAGTTCCTAAATTAACTTGTCGAGTAGATTCTAAGGCCGAGAAATTAGGCTTTGGTTCATAGACTATTTTCGGCTCTTTTGGTTGCTATAAGATCTCCTTCTCGACAGCTTCGTAGGTGGTGATGGCTTGTGATATTACCTTTTCTAGCTCTTCTCCAGCCCTTATTTCCTTAGCTTTGTTCTTTTCTTGGCGTTTCCTCGATCGCCTTTCTTCATTCTGATGGATATCTATCTGTACGCATTGTCGCGCCGCCTGGGGGTCGCCCAATACCTCCACTACCCCTCGATAGGATGGAAACCGCAATCTTTGGTGGTATGCCGAGGCGACCCCTTTGATTCCTGCGAGCCATGGTCTACCAAGGATCGCTTCATAAGGTGACACAACGTCGACCACACAGAAGGTGGTGAGTGTGTCCAGGAACCCTTCCCCATCCGAGACTCTGAGGGTGACTTCTCCTTTTGGTCATCATCACCATCTGTTGAAGCCGTAGATTCGATAGGTCGACGGGATTAGGATGTCATCAGATAACTCCATTCTTTTGAAGGTGTCGTAAAATAGGACCTCGACTGAACTGCCACTGTCCATCAGTATCCTTCGGACACCCCACTCTTCAATAAGTAGGGTTATCACTAGGGGATCCCCATGTGCTTAACCATTTGACGGGACGTCTTTTGCTGAGAAAGTGATCGGCTGCGTCATCCAAGGTTCCATGGGCAGAGTTTTGGCCACACTGAATATTTCCTTTCCCACTCGATCTATTTTGTGAATCCTTGAAGTGATACCGGTTCCTAAGTCAAACCCTTGAGTTGTCGAGTGCGAGATGGTGTTACAAGCGAACTGGGTACCATGATTGATTCTTATTTGATGCACTGGTGCGTCGGGTGAGATGGCGTCGACGATGTCTTGACGAAATGTCGCAAGTGTCCATCTCGGATCAGGTGGTGGACGATATCTTTTACCTCCCGACAATCATTGGTCGAATGGCCACGAAACTGGTGGTAATGGCAAAACTCGGGATGCTTCCTTGTTTCGTCGAACTGAATTCCCCTAGTCTTTGGGTATCGGATATCGTTCCTCTTTTTGACTTCCTTGAATATTTCTTCCAATGGTGCATTTAGTGGAGTGTAAGATCTGGGTTCGTGGCGTGGCTTCTTTCCTTTCTCGACCCAAATTTTCTTGTTCTCCCCGTGATGTTGTGTGCTCGGCCTTTTCTCTGGTCGCTTCGGAGCTTCTCGTGGGGTTGCCTCTACTGTAGTGCTTGCTTCTTGTATTCCTCTATCCTGTGCTCCTTCATGTATTTCTTCTAGGGCGATGTAGTGTTCTTGCATCTTCCTGATCTCCCTTAACGTTTTAGGTTTCTCGGTGTACATTGCTATCCAAATAGGATCTAACTTCCCCAATGAATTTTCGAACCCGAAGATCTGTTGATCGACCGGTACCTTCCCGATGTCAGTACATAACTTCCTCCATTTGTCTGTTAGAGACCGCAGTGGTTCCCTGAATCTTCGTGCAAGCGTAAAGAGCTTATTAACTCTGGGCCGAGCTATATTGTTATGCATGTAAGTTTCAAGGAAGGTTTCCACCAAGACTACATAATTGCCAACGGATTCATCGGGCAGGGTGTAAAACCAATTCTTTGCCTCACCCTCCAGACTTGCTGGGAAGAATTTGCACATGACCACATCGTAATTCTTCCATTGTAACAAGGACATGCTGTACATTTTGATATGCTCTCCAGCGTCGCCCGTGTCGTCAAACCTAGATGGGAAGATCGGCAACGTACACTTGGGCGGGAAAGGAGTCCGATCCAATTCCTTGGTAAATGGTGTCTTCTGTGCTTCGCTGATTACTTCTGCCAACTTATCGTCCTCGCTATTTCCTGTCAGTTTCTTGACCATCTGCTCAAGTTGCTCGATCTTTTGCTTGGTTGTCGCATCCGTACCCTCATTGGTCGCCTTTTCCTCGGTCGAAGAATCCTCGGGTGGGCCATACCCTCCCCTTGATCGATTAGGGTCGGGCATGCGTTCTCAGCTCGGGGATGGGGTTGGAGTGTTTCTCGACTGGGTGTGATTGCTAGAAGCGCCTCGACTCGACGACCCTCTTGACCTCGCTCTCCTGTTGCGGAGTTGGTAGTTTTCATGTTCCAAGGCTAGGTTCCTTCTCTGCAGCTCTCTCATAAGGTCTTCTTGCCTTCTTTGGCTTGCCAAGATAGCAAGTAACATTGGGTCGGTGCTCTCATGGCTAGAGTGGCCGTTCACTTGGTTTCCTGCTACATTGGGGGGTGCAGTTGGAGGTCTTGCCGGGGATAACGGGGGGAACGGTTGGATCCACGGGAGGATCACCACCGCAAGGTGGGATGTCTCGGTCGAAGTCTCCCCTTCCTAAGCGCACTCGTCTAAGCCTTTCCCCTTCTTGTTCTAGTTCACGCTGGTACTCTGTTGGTTGTCTTTCTCGCCTCCGTTCCTCCTGCATCGTTTACACTTCCTCCTCTTTCTCAGTATCCGATGCAGTTCTTCCGTCCACCATGTCCCCCTGCATCATCTGGCTCGGGTTGATCCTCAGTATCCTGGGTAGGAGATCGTCGTCTCGGCCTAGATCGACTTCCTCGTCAACAGTAGCCATGCCTTTGCCTGGTGCCTGAGTCTCGCCTTGGTTATTTTGCCGATGGTCTTCGTGTCGGGAATCCGTCAGTCCTTCTTGTACACTAGATCCCGTTGTGGCCCGGTTCCTGAGAATCCTACTCGTCCCGGAGGTACTCGCCATCACCTTCAGTGTTGCCCTTGTGCCTCGGCTCGCCCGTCCGTCCCTACCTACGTCAGCAAAGTACACAACACTTACTTCGAACTGTTTTCGAAAAGGTTAAGGATGAAGTACAGCAATTCTGCTGTGTAAGGTGGAAAAAGTTTTTGTAGTACAATTCCATTTATGCTAGCGTGTTGATCTCAGCAATCAAGTGGTTTTGGCCGCAAAGGACAATTTTTTGAAAAGTTTGTCTCAACACATCGCTTTCGGTACTTTCTCCATGCATTAATCATTATTTGTCCTAACATTCCTAGTGCCAGAAGTCATTAATTATCCGTACGTTAGATCGGAAGATTTCTTTCTTGACTATGGTTGATGATACGATAACCTTCACCAACTGTTGTGCCGACCGTCTACTGATGCTGTGAGGCTTTTAGTGTAGGATCAAGATGAGACTTAATAATGAAGCGCTCACTAAATTCCTTCCAGCCGTAGTTTCTGGAAAACTGAACTCGATGACTTCGAGTTAGCCTTGCCTCCACCACTGTTGTACTTTGTTTAACTCACTAAGAAGGTCCAAACGACGAAATAACATTTCAACTTAGCTTCTATCGGTCATCAAAGATGATCCATTCGGGAGCTTTGAGGTGTTATTACGTTTATCTTAGATCGAAGACAAGGCGATCTTTGACCCAAAAAAAAGCTTTACTCAACAGAAAACATTTAACTCTACGTAAGGAGATTAATCAAACTTGCCCGACCGGAATCCGTCACTCATAAGGTAAGAGATCTTACGGCTCTTATTCGATGAAGTTAAGACGATGAAAATAACTAAACAAGTTTTTCCTTTTAAACTGAAATTCCGTGAGCTCTTCAAGGATTTAAGTAAGTAAAAGCAAATGTAACAAAATCGAGCTTTTAACCACAAAGGTAAACTTGAAACGACAAATCTAGCAACCCATGTATTTCAACCATTAGAGATGAAAAGAAAAAGGGTCAGCGAGGTGGAATTTCATTCTAGCTTATACCAACATCAAATGATGTTATTTCGGGAGCTTATTGATCTTCTAATAACTCGCTTAGACAACTTAAGCAAACAGCCTAGTTTGATGATTTAATCTTGGCAACTCGACTCAACCGAAAGCAGAAGCGATTGATGCTAATAAAACAGTCCTACACCAAAACTTAACAAGGTTTTACTAAGAAAACAAAAACAAGAACATCTCGCAAGCTTTGTCTATCAACACTCTTAACCAAAAGAGTTTCTCCCTTAGCTTCAACTAACACACAAGGTGACTTAGGAGCTTGGATTTCTCTCTTTTGGTAACCGATTTCAAGGTATCCGAAGATGTTACACGGTCCCCTTAGTCGGCGCCAGAATGTAGATGTAGAAAATCCTACTACTACATCCAAATAATTTCAAACGTACATAAAGAAGTAAATAAGCAAGAGACATAGAAAAACACAAGATATACGTGGTTCGGTATGATTACCTACGTCCACGGGGTAAAAGGATGATCTTATTACTTGGTTCACGATTACAAGATGTATGCTTCTCTCAATACTCTAGGTGTGCTCTCCTTTCTCTCTTCTTACTTGGCCTTTACCTCTCTACATGGTCTCTATTTATAGTCACAGATGGTGATACATCGATACTACGGTGTTGGGCCTGGTGTAGCTTCCTTGATGTTCTTCTCGGGCAACTAGCTGATGCTTCAACCGATCTTCTCTTTTGCTCAAGTCGATATATCTAGCCGAGTGATGTCCTCATCCGATGTCGTTCGTTTGGTGGAGATGACCGGCGTCGCCCTTTAGGTTCCTGGCCGAGTCCCATTTTGGTCGAGCTTTTATTATCTCTTCACCAACTCTGTCAGTGCATTGATTATCCTCGAACCCGATGAGCATCACATCAGATCTTTTCCCTTCCTTTATGTCGACCTCACGAGCTGCCTTCATTCCTCTTTTCTCGCGCCCAGATCCGATGAGACGATTCAGTGCTTCTAGTGCTTTTTTCTCTTGGTACGCCCTTGCCCAGGATGGTTCCACCTGTCCCTGTGGATTATTTGCACCTACAAAGCTTAATCTATCTTCAATCACCACTGTTTTGTGCCATGACGGGAAGGAAGAAGAAGACATGTTGTAGCTTTGTTTCTAAACACTAAACACCACTTCTTTTTTTTATCAACGCCAGCAACTATGAAAAATCAAATCAAACTCCTTTTGATTTGTTTGTTCTTTCACCACTGTGAGAACTTGCAAGAGAAAGAAAAAGAAGCTCCAGTAGCTTTTGGTTTTTCTAACTATGAACCAAAGCTTATTTTCCCTTCGTTAGTAACGAAGACAAAAGGAATCTATTGTAAAGAAAAAACACGTGAGGGAAGCACGCGTTTCTGGTTTTGGGCTTTCACACAAAATTCTTAATTGTACAAGGACGGGAGAACAAGAAGGCTTGGCTTTCTTAGCTTTCGGTGTGTCTAGCTTTGATATCTTGCTCCCCTTATATAGTTTTCATATTAGGAGCTATCCTTCTTGTTTTCAAATACCTTTTCCAAATACAATTAGGTCTCTTGGGATACAAACAATTTTAGCTTTTCTTAACCGTATAGGATTTTATGTGTCTCGCACAATTCCAAATACGATTAAGAAATTACAAGTCATTCCACCAAAGACTTGTAATTGACAAACACTCTAAAATTGTCTGTTTTAATAAAAGTAAAACCCTTCCTCTACTTTCTTATAGTAAGTCCCTCCGCTAATACCGGTATTCATAAATTCTCATAGGCGTGTAACACTTACATATCAGCTCCTATGCAGAATTTATATTTTGGTCCTTGATGCGCTTTTCATATTATTATTCTAATAATCACTTAAACAATTTAAATGACCACTGGGCAGTCTAGAATAATAATTTCCGCACAATAATCCAAGGGAATACACATCCGAGGCGGATACCATATTGAACATATATATTCTTACTACGCACTCACAACTATCCATCTTACCCAAATATTGGATCCAAATTAATGACCATACTGCTTGGTAAGACAAGATACCCGGAAATACATGCAAGGTATATACATATCCTCAGGTTTAAGAACTTACGTAAAGTAATAGCTTAGATCCATTCAATAGCTGATATACAATGAACAGAACTAACCGACCGGTTCAATATAATCCAATTATACCAACCTGCTAGATTTAGAAGTCTCTACTTCTACGATTGAGATTCATCATAATACATTTGTATTTATCATAGCAAGTTATAATCTAAACAATGAATCAAATTCACATAGATTACGAACAAATAAATGTCACCAATATATTATATCTCCCACTGTATAAATTACAAATAATATATTCGACCATATCTCATGTAGCATGTTTAAAGTGAACTGATAGATAAATTTAAAATGTAATGTCAAACTTATTGTTTTTGGGCATAATCCCAACAATCTCCCACTTGCACGAAAAAAACCAAATTCAGATTTGACTCCCATCTCATCAACATGACTAACCATCCCAATTGCATGACAAAATGTCTAACATGGCATACATGAAACTACCTACAGTCGAAACATAAGATACGTTACTCAATTCTTACATTACCTCTGATGTCTTAGGACAAAGAGCTTTTGCAAGTTTAATGCCATGTCTATAGAGTAAGAAACCCTTCTTTGAGTTTTGCTTAGCAAATCTCTCCAACAATTTGTCAATGTAATTAGCTTGGGATAAGCCTATCGTTCTTTCATTCCGATTTCTAAGAATCTTAATGCCTAGAATGTAACTGGCCTCTCCTAAGTCTTTCATACTAAAAGTGATTGGAAAGCCATAGCTTTACTGATGATAATTCCCCCACATCATTTCCAATGATTAGTATATCATCTACATACAATACCAAAAACATCACCATGTTTCCTTGAGTTGCTTGTAAACATTGGTTGAGCATCCACTATTTATTCAACTTGTTTCTCATGTTGCCCTACAACTTGTGGTTGAACTTGAGGTTCAACTTCAGGTTGAGGATATACTACTTCTTCATCCATATGAAGACCCGGATCAACTAAAGGTTCATTAAGGATCGGGATATCCTACTGAACTATTTGTTGATGCTCAACCACATGTGAATTTGTATGTATATTGGATAATCTACATGCTCTTATTATACTGTTACAAGTTTGTTCATTAAATTCAATAATTTCAAAAGTTGTAAATCGCAAAAGTGGAGCAGTTTTGTTAGACTCTTTATTGTTACTGGAAGTGAACTAGAAGTACTACTAACTCCCATTGAACCATTATCACACAACTCTTCAAGCACAACTTTACTTCGAGGTTTATAGTCCATCATATAATCGTCTTCAAGAAACATTGCATTAGTACTTACTACCAACTTTTTCTCGTTCGGATTATAAAATAAACCAGCTCGAGTACCTTTTGGATAGCCTACAAACAAGCAAACTTCTGACCTTGACTCTAGTTTACTAGACTTTCCTTTTAGCACATGTGCAAGACAACCCCAAATTCTTAAATGTCGTAGACTTTGCTTACGCCCAGATCACAGCTTCCTGGTTGTCTTAGGAACTGCCTTACTAGGTACGAAATTCAGAATGTATGTTGTTGTTTCTAAGGCTAATCCCCAAAAGATATAGGTAATGAAGTATAACTCACCATAGACCTTACCACGTTCCTTATGTCTGCAACACCACTTTGTTGCGTGTTCCAGGTAAAGTCAACTCGGATACAAACCCATGTTCTACTAAGTATGTACCAAACAGGTTTGAAAGATACTCAATCTGATCGAATGGCTTTCAATTTCTTTCTTGTTTGGTTTTCGACCTCTGCCTTGTATTCTTTGAACTTTTCAAAAGAATCAGACTTATGATGCATAAGATAGATGTAGCCGTATCTAGAATAATCATCAGTGAAAGTGATGAAATACTCATAACCACCTTTAGCTCTAATATTCATCGGTCCACATACATTAGTATGCACTAACTCTAATACTTCATTGGCTCTAACACCTTTCCCTGTAAAGGGTCTCTTGCTCATTTTACCTTCCAAACATGATTCACAAACTGACCATGATTCAATTTCTAATGAATCAAGAGATCCATTTTGTACCAACCGTTTGATCCTGTTAAGGATAACATGACCAAGCCTTAGATGCCATAAGTATGTAGCGTTAGTCGATGGACTTTTCCTTTTAAGAGTGGTAACAGATGGTATACATTCACTATTTAAAAAATCTAAAACACAAGGAATAATCAGGAGAAATAAGATATAAACTATGCGCCAACACACCAGTAAAATAACTAAACAATTTTTAATTATTTAAAACCTTAAAAGAATCAAATTTAATTGTCAAACCATCTCTAATGAGACAAGACACTGAAATTAAATTCCGCCTAGTGTCTGGCACATTTAAGCAATTTTTCAAAACTAAAATCTTATTCTCCTTTATACTACTACTGCTAAGACGAACTCTTTCTACGGCTACGACAGCAACTCTTGCATCCGACTTAAGGCTTAGGTAAATTTCTTCTTTACTTAGTTATCTGGTTATCTGAAACCCCTGCAACGAATTGCATAATGATTAGTGGCTCCAAAATCTATACACCAAGTGTTTGATGTATACTTGGCAATATTTGCCTCAACAATTAAAGATTCAGAAAAATACCTCATGAATTCTTCTTAGCTAAGTATTCTTTGCAGTTGCGCTTCCAATGACCAGTCTCATTGCAATGGAAACACTTTCCCTTTGCAACACTTTCTCCCTTATCCCTTCTAACACCTAAAGCATTATCTGCACCAAGGGATACTTTCTGAACTTTCTTCTTTGGATTCTTTCATTTGGGTTTACGCTTAGAATCCTCCGCTAAGTGAACACTTCCAGCTGCATTTTTGTTATCCAAAATTCCTTCCGCAGTTTGCAATTGGTTAAGTAACTCAAGAAGAGTTAGGACCATCTTATTCATGTTGACATTCAACTTGAAATGTGCAAACGAACTGGGAAGGGAATTGAGAACAATGTCAACTTTCATGTCAGCATCCATAGTTGACCCAAGGGTTTCTAGTTCGTTAAACAGAGACATCATGAGAATGACGTGATCACGAACTGAAGTTAGTGTTCATTAGCTTTCTAGTTTCCTCCGCTTTGGCGGGACGACTATGTTCAGAAAACATTTCCTTGAGACCATTAATGACCTCAGCAGCTTTCTCAAAGCCCTCATATTGATGCTGCAATACATTGGAAATAAAAGCCATGATATAGCACTTGGCCATATCATTGGCCTTCTTCCACCTTGCATGTGCACCAGCTGTTTCTTGGGGTTCAGGGAGTACGGGTTCTGGTTCATTAAGAACAAACTTATAATATTGTACAATGAGCACAATATCCAAGTTTCTCTTCCAATCAACATAGTTGGGACCGGTTAATTGGTTTTATTTCAAGATAATTTGTAAGGGGCTGAGGTTCGACATCGACATCTAAACATGCATTACAAATAAATCGTAGTGAGATAAAACAGTTCTTAAAAACGAAAACAAAATAAAAAATGTATTTATCGCAACTCCCTAGTATTACGATAAACATCGGATTCCCAAACTTTACATATGTAACATTCCTTAGGGAATTAGTTGTGCATATAGTTTTTCAGGTGAAAGAACTTTCCAATGATTTAACAATCATAGACATCTCATGTCATATTAAATCAACAATCCGATAATTTTGGCCTCTAAAATAAATATTTGACTCCTTAGGCAAACCAAATTACTTATTATAGTTAAGTGTAACCCATAGACAACTTTCAGAATCTACATAAACTGTATTGTCTCCTTAGGGAGAACAAAACCGTTCATATAATCTGATTTTTTTTATGGAAGGCCGCGGGATACGAAAATCCCTCTCCCACTTAATTTCTTAGACAAGGTGTGGATGGGGAAAAACGATTTGCTGGTTTTTACGGAATTGAGGAGACGACCGTACGGAGGAGACTCCTTGAACCGAGCGAAATGTTCAACCTCACATAGATGCACTGCAAGAAGGGAGTGCTTTGAATTCGAGAGATCAATCTGTAGTACTCCGGCCTAAACCAAGACAATGGTCGTTCCAGAGTAAATTCGGTCACAAGAGAGGATGGGTCGATCTGTAGGAGGGAAGCTGAGAAATGTGTGGAATCAATTATAATCAAAGATTATAGGTGTGTTATGAATTCTGAATATGATAAGTTATGAATGATTGAAATTGCTCAGTTGAGAGTAATTGCTCAATTGATGAGTTGTTGATCTCGTGTTGTCTGTGAGACGTGAGATCGTTGTTGTTCTTATCGTTGTTCTTTCAATCATGATTCAGAGACTTATTTATATTGCTGGAATTATAGACACCATGATCCCATGAAGTGTGACAGTTGATAGAATCAAAGAGTGGGGAAATGGAAATCGTGTTTGAAACCAGTTGCTCATCGTGCGGAGACTTGGTTGATTTTCCATCCACTACTTTGTTAACTCCTTCAACTGATTGCACGACTTGCTCACATTCTATCGTGTGTTTGAACACACGTGTCGTAGACCGCCAGACCAAAACCCTAGTTGATATCCCCCCCAAGTGACACGATTGACGTCTCGTGGTTAGTTTAGTCAGTTGCTGACTTCGTGATTGAATGGGACGATGAGTCCATGTATTGAGTTGAACATGATTTTGTAAAATGTTCTGAAAATCATGAATTGAACGTGTATGCTGAGATGGTGATGTGATTCTCACGTTGAGGTGAGCAAGTGTTGCTCATTAGATGAATTGTTGAATATTAATAGTTGAATCAATATTCCTTGTTTTGAGCAAATATTGCTCGTCTGAGCAAGTTTCACTCGTCCGATGAATTATTGGCAACGTGACCAAAATAAAATATTAATTAAAATACTGGTAGTTGAACCGAGCATAATTAATAGGAATACTGATCATGAGATCGTAAAGTTATTAGTGTTCGAATCTGGAATTATAATCCTTGGACTCAGAAACCCTAATTTGATTAATTGATGACTAATTGATGGTTTATTTGAAAATTAACCATGGAATGAAGGAGAATTGGCTCCATGGGACCGTGGGTCGACCATGAAACTCCCATATGCTCGTGTGAGCAAATACCAAGGCCTCTTGAAGAGTTGGTGAATTGTTGATGAAAGAATGATTAAATGCTGGTTTAATCATTTATTCGAAAATGCTTGTCTGAACCTTAGGTGATAAAACCTAATTAATTATGAAGAGGTGAGGGACCGACCAAGGGGTCATGAAACCGGCCCTGGGTGGTCATGGGATCAAATATTGATCGTTTGAGCAATTCCCGGATTGGTTGAAACCCTAATTAGCGCCCTTTACTAGAATCAATGTAGAATTCTCATACGGACTCGGATTTTGATTGTCCGCCCCTCCATTCTGTACGGAAAAGAATTTCCTATCTCCCATCGCGAGAATATTTAGGTTTTAAGCTCTTTCGGGAGGTGAAAACAGCCCGAGAGTAAAACTCAGGAAGAATTCAAGAGGGACGGTAGGAGAGAGTTTGGGCCCAATATGAAATTAGGTCAAATTGTGAAAATACGAGGGACCGGCTCCTTGCAAGACAAAGAGACAACCTTGGTCGGTCAAGGTAATATGCTCACGTCACCAAAGTGTTCGTGTCTTAGTCCTGAGAATTTTGATATTTTTTGGAGTGCAGTTGAGCATCCATTCGAGAAAATATGACAAAATCAGGGTTTTGCTGAAACTGAGGAAACTTCATGAGATGAAGGAAAATAATTATAAAATAAAGGAATGATGAGGCATGGGACCGCTGAGGCCAAGGCATGGCCGACCGGCCAGTGACCATGATCCCGTGGTGCCTTTTCCTAATTTTATATTATTTTTCATGATTTTATGAAAATATCATGAAATCAAGGAGTTTGTTGAAATTAAGGAGTTTCCTTAAAGTGAAAGAGTTTCCATGGGATCAAGGAAGCAAATAATTTCAAAAATAATAAAATAAGGGCGTGTGGGACCGGGTGAGGCATGGCCGGCCAGTGGGCCCTGGCCCGTGTGTTTCCCTAATTTTATGTAATTTTTGTGTATTTTTCCATGATTTGAAGGAATTTTCATAATTTGATAGAAATACCATGAAATCAAGGAATTTCATGGGATCAAGGAAACCTTAAAATAATAGTAATAAAATAAAGGGACGTGTGGGACCGGCTAGGGCATGGCCGGCCGTCTTGGGCCCGGTCCCACGAGTTTCCCTAATTTTATATTATATTTTTCATGGTTTTGTGAAAATACCATGAGGTTAAGGAGTTTTCATGAGATTAGGGAAATAATAATAAAATAATGAGGAACTATGAGGTGTGGGGCCGGTTGGGATCAAGACATGGCCGGTTGGCCAATGATCACGACTCTACCATATTTTCCTAATTTTATATTATTTCCTTGGTGTGAAGGAAACACCATGAAACGAGGGAGTTTCCTCAAAGCGAAGGATATTTGTTCAAGTGAAAGGATTTTCATGAACTCAAGGAAAATAACAAAAAAATATGATAAAAATATGAAATCGGCGTGGGATTGACCACGCACGTCCGGCCCGATCAAGCGGGCCCATGCTCCCGGCGCCTTGGTCAATTTTTAATTATTTATTATTTTCCTTTCTATTTTGCATAGGTTCATCGTCTCGTCGTATTTTGAAATATACTTGTTCGTACAGTGATTGTTAGTGCATCGTCGTTGAATACACTTGCACCATTTAAATCGGGGCTTTCTCGAGGGTAGCTCGGACGCCGTGTGTTGAATATTTATTACTAACCCGGGGAATTTTGCTGAAAAACCATGGTTTGCGGTAATGAAATCTTGCGAAAATATTTGAATATTTTCGGAAATTCAATGGATGAATCCAAGAATTTAGGAATAATTAACTTATGGCTCTATACTAGCGAGCAAGTCGTCTAGGAGCATTAATTATCTGATATGAGCTTGCTTTGGAGCTTCATATCCTTTATATAGTCGGGGTAAACTCGTTGTTTGTATCACGAAGACGTTATCGCTCTATACTAGCGAGCAAGCTGTCTAGGAGCCGTCCATCTTGTGATACTATATAGAAATAATTATCGAAGTGTTCGGTATTCATGAGATATGTTGTTGCCTAGCCGTCGACTACATATCTACATGTACTCTGAGAGAAAGTATTCTCAGTCAGAGGATTCGATGACAGATCCGTGTCTCAATACAGATATGCCGTTATCTAGCCGAGAGACTACATATCTGCATGCACTCTGAGAGACAGTATTCTAAGTCAGAGGTTTGATGAGAGACCCGTGTCTCAATACAGATATGATGTTGTCCAGCCGAGAGACTACATATCTGCATGTACTCTGAGAGACAGTATTCTCAGTCATAGGTTCGATGAGAGACCCGTGTCTCAATACTCGCGTCTGATTGCTGGATCAGAGGTTCATATAATTATGGGTTTACGATTCTAGCCTTTGTTGAAAATCCGCCATCTACATTAAGTCCCCTGCTTAGTGAGGAAAGCCGTGTTCCTCAGTCAACATTGAATGGTGATTTTCCGGTCATAAACAATATAAGTAATTGAACTTAGTCGTAAGTTAAGACATTACCGGATTTTGATAGTACGAGCAAACCATGACTTGAATGAAGATCCCAGTGGCATGATGGAGCATCGTCTAATGAGCATAGATTGGTGTTGAACCGCTGATCTTGATGACGAGACCTTGGTCGTTTAGGATTCGCGGGCCGGGCCCAAAAATAAATCCTTATTTTAGGAATAAACGCTCGTTTGTTCGTTAGTTTAAGGAACAAACAAAATAGACCTGAGTCTAATGATATAAAATTTTGTCTATGAGCTTTCACGAAAACCAAAATTTTATCTTTGTGAGATTTCACAAAACGGAATAAACTCTCGTTCCAAAGGTGAATGCTCATATGAGAGAAAAGTTTTTTTTTTGAAAAAGACGTGCGTCTGTTAATAAAAATTTTGTCTTATGAGCTTTCATGAAAATTTTTATTTTCGATATGTGAGCGTTCACAAAATTTTGAAAATACACTCTCGCTTCAAAGACAGATGCTCGTGTGAGGGAGCAAAATATATAGATATTTTTATTTATTTTTTAAATTTACGTGAGTTTCACGTTAAATATATGTATTTTGTAAAATCAATGTTTTGATTTTGAACAACTGTTGAAAGTAGACGATTATACATGGTGAAATAATGTTTGTATGTGAGTTTTCACAATTGTAAAATGGACGTCTGTCCAATTGTAAAATGGACGTCTGTCCAATTTTTGAAAAACCAGTGGATGTTAAAATTCACGTGGGTTGTTCACGGTTTGATGAAAAATCAAGTCATGATTTTGAATAATGAATTTTGCTCGTCTTTGCAGGTTTAAAGGAACGAGCAAGTTTTCGAAATTTTGACGTTATAATCACTACAGCTAGTGAAATTGTAAATAGGCAAGAGTTGGATTGTTACCGTTTCAGCGCGTGCTTGTTGTTGGTATATCCATGACTCCATGTATTTCGCCTAAGATAGTGGTGACTTCTGGTTACAACCACCCTTCTGGATCTTCCGGCGAACGCTCCAGAAATATCAAGTCAAACATGAAGACTTTTGCAGATGTTCATCCTGGGATGAATCAACCTTTCGTAGACGCTGGAAAACTGGTACTTTGTATGTCTCTCGATCATCTGTGAGTCATCCCTTGTTAGTAGAAGCACCGCCGACTTCAGCAAATGAGACTATCGGCTGACGATGAAGGCAGGATTTGCGTTGATGGTGTAGATCCTGATTCAGAAGTGGACGAATGAAGAATTTCGTCATAATTCGTCATCAGAAAATTCGAAGTTAGGTCTTCATTGAAATTGTTTTAGAATCTTCGTACGATGTCGGATTTTCGCGGTCTACCCATGTATCCTCATGCCCAGGAAATTTCCAAACTTTATTAAAGAAGCTTTTTGGGTTCTGAGCATGTTTAGGATCCTAAATTGACGAAACAGTAAACTTCCAGGAGACCTTCAGAAAAGTTTCAGCTGACATGTGGTTCAATGTTTTGGCCACAATTCTTTGCTCGTTTCTCCAATTGCTGTGAATTTTAGATATGTTGTAGAGGACATCCATACGAAGAGAATGGTGTATGACCTATCCCCAAATTCTTCACCAATTGCTCCCATCTCTTCGATTTGTACAGGATAGTGTAAAATCATTTCAGACTAGCTTGCTATAAAACACTCATGTTGTGTCTTTAGACCATTCGCTTGTGTCTTGAACGGTTGGTGAAGGATTTTAATGTCATTGATTCATTTGAGATCAGGACTCCTTGATTGATACATGAGCATGGTGCTTGCAGTGCCATCTTGCTTCTGTCAGTCGTAGAAACATCGCTTCTGAAACCCTGGTCACGGGACCATAGCTGAGGCTGCCCTCGAGATGGGACGATGTAATGACCATGGTTTCATGTCTCGGTGGTAGAATTACTTTTATGATGAATAATTAGCACATGAGAGTCTGGTGCCACGAGTCTTGGACTGTGAAACTGATCGTCATAATCCGTGGACCGTCAGTCCCCAGTATTTTGTTAAATCTCTCATTTTCGTTTTCTCTTCTTCTGGTAAGACTTAGATAGAGGACCCGGGTGGAAAATTGATGTAAAGAACCAGGTGGTAGAAGTTGGAGGTACCTTGATGAAGGACTTAGCGAAAAGACCTGGTGGACATCGATCGACTGTAGAGGTTATGAATCCCGTCCACGAATTTCTGCTTGCATGTTGTATGCTCTGGAAGCTGTAGGAACCTCACACGACGTCGGAATTCGATGCTTGACCCAAACTTTTGAAGCTAAGAGACCGAGTTATTACATGATAGAAGAATCACTCAATTTGGAGTTATAGAGGTCCGCCAACAAAGCGTGCACATTTGCAATTTGTAATCCCGTACAAATTTTTCAGGTTTCGTAGACCTGACGGTAAAGGCCATGTCTTTCAACTCGTATGTCCGATTAATGCGTCCTATTGGTATGTTGTAGAAGAGACATAGATGAACATCTTTCATTGAGGAATCATTGTCCCATTCCTCACCCATTGGTACGTTTTTGAAAACCCATGGCCTAAAGTGTGTTGTATCTCATTTGTAGAGGTGATGAGAACATCTTGTAGAAGACTTTGGATTATGCCCATCGGTCGTGCCAGCTTTGGGAAGACTTTCATGTGAGCATGTTATCAGGTCCACATATCTTGATATGAATCATTGGTTCTTAGAAAAATCCGCTTCATGTGTAACACTTCAGAGAATGATTAGTTGATGAAGCCACGAGGATGTTGCTCCCCGAGACCGTCGTTGGTGCTTTGAGACTATGAATGATCACGCTCCGAGAGATCCTTGTTAATCTGAGATCATGGATGGTGTTCCTCTAGAGATTATTGTTGATGCTAATACCATGGTTGAAGTTGCTCCAAAAACCGAAAAGGCTAGAACCATGATTATAGATATAATCCTTGCTCCTTCATCCAGTGAGACTTCACAAACTAGTTGATGAGTTGAGCATCCCTAAGATGAAGGTGTACTGAGAGTTCAACCTGAATGCTCCTGAAACCATAACTTTAGCATGAACTGGCTTTGTCAGTGAGCCGATGTTGTTGCGGTAGATAGCATCAGCAGTTTTCATACTGGATGTGATTGGTGAAGAGAGAAAGTTCCTCAATCATGCAGGGGCTTGTGATGTAGAGAAATCCCGTTGATGAAGTTTCATGGAACCACCTCAGGTTGCCAGTGTATGTTGAAGGAGTTAGTGCCGTCCATGTATGAATGATGTTGCATACGCCCGAGTCTTATAATGGGATAATGAAGACTTATCGATTGTAGTTTAGTTACACTTTGGTCGTGATGGTGTTGAATCAGTGTGTCATCATCGAGATATTGTGTTGTACTCTTTGATTGAGAGTACGATTTGATGGCTTCTTAGATGCTTGAGCGTTGAAGCGTCATTTCCTTCAAGCTTCGAATGTCTTAGGTGCTTCTAATATCTTGGGCTTGGTCGTCTCGGCCCTGAGTATCTTATGTTGATTCTGCATTCCTTTCTTTGCGGTAGTGGGATTCAACACTTGTGCATATATCAGAGCTTTATGATTTTGTGGCACATATGGATACTCCTTCAAGGCTATGGAGAAATTCCCAAATTGTTCTTTGATATGCTTGAACATCATCTCAGTAATGAATGTCTCGGTGAGATGCTCGATTCGGAGAAATGTCAAATTCAACCACTTGGTAAAACACTAATGCGGTGAAGTTACCATTCATAACGTCTTGCAGAGTTGCTAGCAGGATTGAGTCCCCATGCTAGGTGTTTATGGGTGAAAACTATTCCTGCCGGATTTGGTAATTTGGGGTGTGTGGATGAGGAATGAATCTAAACCCTAAACAAATGCACTGCGCGGTGAGTGCTTGTGATTCGAGAAATCAATCTGTACAACTCTGGCTTAAACCAAGAAATGGCCGTTCAGAACACTCAAGACTTGCTTCGGTCACAAAGTGAAGGAGATGGGGTTGATCTTAGGGAGGGAAGCGAAGAAGGTGTTGAGATTGTGAAGGTGTAGGCCTGTTTATGACTTGTAACATAAAGGTGAGCAGGCTTACGATTGATGCAAGCAGGCTTTGAGTGTTTGAATACGTTTTGTATTAATACTTGGTTTCTGTCTTGTCTTGACTTGTTCTGTTCTTTTTTGGAAATAGGGAGGAGAACCTATTTATACAAGTCATTTGAGCCTTACTCACGTCTCTCATGGGAAGTGGAGAAAGTGGAGTGATGGAGTAGTGGAGTTGTGTGTTAGTGTTACACGACCAGTCTTGCCCACTTCTCTTGTCATCTCTAACCATCCATGACTTCCTGACACGTTCTTGTGATGGCGCGTTGCACGCTGCACGCTGTAAACCGCCAGACCAATACCCCAGTATGTATCCCCCATAAAGTAGCATGTAATGCTCGATTAAATAACTAAGTTATTTAGGAAGTCGATACCTGTGAAGTACCGTGTGTATTCTATGCAGGTACTGCATCATGGTGTGGTAAAGTGACGGGTGGTGATCACCATGACGCCTCACTGACCAATTAACTCCTGACCAGGGTTGTATAACCAAGCCGGTGAAGTTGGACAGACGAGATGATCTTTGAAACACTCATCTGCGACCGTTGATGGAATTAGGGTTTTTGAAGAGGTGCGCAAGCATCACTCTTCAGCTTGGTCGAATCCAAGCATGGGAGGTGTTTTGGAAAGGACCGACCGGGCATGCGTGTAGACGGCATGCCGGTGTACACGTCCGTACCTCACTGTCCCAGGAAGGTGCGATCTAGGCCACTCAATTTGACCGGCAAAGAGGAACGGTTGAGATCGATTTGCAACAGAAATCTGGTGCCGCAAAAGCCGCGCATCATGCCAATTTTGGGCGCGCGTTCCAAGATGACCAAGCTTGGTCGGTCTTGGCCGATCATCCCGGCGTGCATACGGTGGGATGGTGTATATACATGTACTTCATCGTCCCATAGAAACGTGATCTAAGCCACTCAATTTGTCCTAAAACTTGAGCGTCGAGATCGGTTGTGGGCGGGAAGTGTGACCACGCCTAGCTTGGGCGCGCGAATCAAGGTGTACAGCCAAGTTTGGTCTTGGCCAATCGGGTGTGGAGATAGGTGGGCCCACAGTGATCGTGTTGATACTTACCGGACCTGCTTAGTCTATTCCTGGACCCTTCATTCGTGCAGGAGAAAATGGACGCTCGTGATCACGACACAACCCTAATTAAGTTTTGCTGGCCGTGTGTCATACACAGTTTGAGGCGCACGAATCAAGACGACCAACCATAGTTGGTCCTGACGGATCGATCGAGTATGTAGGCGGGCCCACGATGTTTGTGTTGACATGCTATGGGCCCTTTGAATCTACATCTACACCCTCCATTTATGCCTGCGAAGATGGATGGTTGAGAATGTTTTGTGATACATGTAATGTGCCGGAAACTGATAGGTGTAGAATACACCGTATTTACTATCTAGAGTTTATGCTTTCTTTGCTATTTTTCTTGTAAATTATGTATCTTACGCATGTTTTGAGTTTCATAGGTGTTTTGGAGTCATTGGAGCAAAAGGAAGTGGAACTCGCTTTATTTGCGGATTTATTCTCAATCATCTTGAAGAGAACGAAAATATGAAGCCAGCGGCGAAAGATTGAAGTCAATCCGACTGCGTCTGAGAAAGTTACAAGCAAAATCTAATCTATGAATAAATAAGCTTGTCGGATCTCGAACCGACTCTGTACAAGAATAGGGAGACAATGGGGTGGCCCTTATCCATTTTTGGGCGCCTAAGTCTAGTGGCCACTCTTACACTGCCCTAAAATTGAGAAAGTTCATTTCTCAATCATTAGCAGTTTCTCCACCCGAAACCAGAGAGAGGGAGGCGACATCATTACAGTGAAATTGAATTAAAGAAGAACACGATGGGGATAGATCGAAGTTTTTTTGTTGAAACGGAGAAGGAAATGGTGTTCTTCAGGATCTGAGGCTTTGGAGGAGATGCACTCGAGTTGATTAGGTTGTTAATGGCTACAGGATATGAATCCGTTCGAGTTACAAAGAAGAAGAAGAATGATGAATCTGTTTCGATTTAGGATTCGACGTCTGAGAAGAAGGAAAATGGTGATGAAACTGTTGCTTCTGTTGGTGAATCGATTGAAGCAATTGGAGATTGAGATGTAGAATCTGGGCTTGAACAAAAAGTGAGAGTTAGTGTTGATATTCATGGGATGTGTTATGGGTTGCAGCAGCATAGGATCTAGAAGAAGGAATCCGAGAAATTGAAGGTTGTGTTTTCCATTGGTGAAGAAGAACTGTGGAAAGAAGGAAGATTGTTATTGAGAAGATGAGTTAGGGTTCTGGTGCTGAAGCTGCAAATCAAGAAGGAATTGATGAATCTTTGCTATGGAAGGATGGGATTGAGCTGGTACTTCATGGCTAGGAAAAATACAGGGAAGAACAGGTAATGGGTTGGTGCTGCTGAGATGCAGGTATTATTGCAGGTGAAAGAAATGAGAAGCAAATGGAACTATGGCTAAAGGGGGTTCTGCTGTGAAAAGAGAATCTGGTTGTGTTAATTCACAGGTTCTGGTGCTTTATGTGTGTGGTTTGAGCTTGGCATAGTGAGCTGTTTGCTGAGGAACTAGAAGATGCTGGTGGTGGTTGAGCTTAATGGGTTGTATGAAGTGAAGGAAATGGCTGAGCTGCAGGTTAAAAGAAATGGGTTATGACTGAGATGATAGAGGTTCAGATTGGTTGTTGCTGGTGAAAGAATCAAGCTGATATGGGTTACAATGTTGGAGTTGTGGTTTAGTGGTGGCAGAGATGAAAAGTTGGGGCCTGAATGGATCACTGAAATGAATAGAGGGATGTTAGGACAGGGAATGTGAGTATGGCTAGTTGTTGTTGATACCTGTCTTAATAGAGAAGACTTGTTGCAACTTTTGGCAGTGGTGATGTGACTGAGCTGGGTGATGTGTGCTTGAACTGGAGTTCCAGCTGCAGTTGTATGGAAGTGAACTTTAGGCCTGAGATGAAATGGCTCAACTACTGAGCTGTTAATGTGAAGCAGTGAATGCAAGAAAATGCAGAGTGAGCTAAGGGATTTGGTGGCTGGCTAGGAAGCAACTGAGATTGCAAAGATGAATGCAGGCTCTGGTGATGTTGAGCCAGGGTGCAGTTACAGATAGGGTTAGACCTAGTAATGAGATTATGAAGTTGCATTACAGCAGAGTTGAGATGGTAGATGCTGTTGGATGAATTTGTGGTCGAGAATTGCAGACACGGGAAACATGAAATGGAGGAAATCTGAAGCCGAGAAGACCATGCTGCTTTTGGATCTGTAATGGATGGCAGCTGCAAGCATGAAGAATTGCAGCTGGGATTTGAGATGTTGACCATGGCTCAATAGCTAAGTGCAGGGTTTAGTTGTCAGTAGATGGGAAATGATAGTCTGGGTCTGGTGGAATGTGAGACAGTGAATGAGAGAGATTGGCAAAGCTGTAGATGGTGCCATACTTAGGGCTGTGTGTGTGTTGGCCTGAGCTTGTGACAGAGACTGCAGTTTGTGTTGAAATTGTACATTGTGGTGATGTTGGTTGTGTGGTGCTGGTAGGAAATGGTGTTGATGCTGTTGAGCTCAGGCACTGGTGGATAAAGTGCAGATGTTAAATGAGTTGTAATGGGAGTTAGCACTGCAGCTGGTGGAATCAATGGTGTTGTGTTTGTGCTGAGATGTAATTGCGTGCAATGGCTTAAATCCGGATGGTGTTGATTGGCGGTGAGTTACAGGTCATGATGTTGCAACTTGGTGGAGCAGATGAAATAGAGAAGGCAATGGTGGTGTCAGGTGGTGGTAATGGTCTTGAGGCAGAAATGATGAGCTCTGATTGCAATTGCAGGGAGGAGAAGATTGGGTTTGTGTTGTGGAGATGGCCTGGGCAAGATGCTTGTTGTGAAGCACAAGGATGGTGCATCACATAGGTTATGGCTCATGCAAGAGCTTAGGCCTGTGCAAAAGTGGGTTAGCCTGGCAAGATGGCTTTGGCCTGACCTGATTCAGCTGACCTGACTCACCCTGACTCTCCCTGACTCGGTGCTTGACCGAGTTGACCCGCCGAGTTGGATCGTTGACCGTTTTGACCCGGTTGACCGGTGACCGGGCGGACTTTGCCGGTCACCTGAGACGTTTTCCGACGCCTTTTCCGGCCAAGTTCCGGCCACAATACCAGATTTCCGGCGACCACTTTTGGGGCATATTTTCTACATGGGTTTCTCTCACTTATGGGCTTGGTGGATTTTCATCTAATGGACTTTGAAGACTAGACCTAATTTTAGAAGTTGAGAAAAGCTATAAAAGGGAAAGTCTTCTACAACTTATCTTATATCTTATTCTTGGAGTTTTTGAGGGAGAGCCGTTTTGTTTACGCTTCTAGGGTTTGCTTTTGTTCATCTTCTTCTTCTTTTCAATTAATATTATTATGATGAACTCCATAGCTATGAGTAGCTAAACATATTATTGGTTATGGGATAAAAGTTGAATTCTCAACATGTTTTTGAATCTATGAATTAGTTTTGTCTCAGTAATTTATTGTTTGTGATTCACAATTAATAGTGTTATAAGATTTGAATACTTGTTAGGTTGAGTCCGGAATCAATCCGATTTGCGTTCATCTCTAAAGCTATATTAGGGTTTTCAATACGAAAAAGTTGTTTATCCCTGATTCTAAGTAGCATAATTGTGGGTAGTGCTTGTAGTGATATATCCTACTAGTCACAAGTGAATCATAACTTTTGTTAAAACGTTTAGTGCTTTTACACATTCGTTTGCATTGATTAGTCTTATTCCATAAAACTTATTGCTTTTAGGGAGTTAAATCTAATTGTGCTTTTACACTTTAGGTTGCTTTCTAGGAAGAATTCACATATGCATCTTTTAATGTGGTTGTGATGAAAACAGGGAATTAACGGGTTATACTTGCGATCAAGGTATCCTAGGACTTTTAGTAAATATGAGATTAAAATACCAATTCTAATCATTGATGAAAATACATGTTTGTGAATGATACCATCCCGTGACCAATATCTTCTCCTTATTGATTTTTCCAATTACTTACTTTGCTTTCAATTACTTTTATTTATTAGATAAAACAACAAACATCCCCCCTGGTTACCTTAGAAACTGAAAATTGCATAACAACAATTGCCTCTCTGTGGATACAAACTCTTCCTTACCTTGTGCTTCATTTAAATTTAGTGAGTAAGAAAGTGAAATTATATTTGACGGATTGACAACCGATCAAATTTTGGCGCCGTTCTTGGGAGGCATACGGCTTGTTATTAAGTTTTTAGTTTCTTTTTACAATTTCGCTTTTATCTTTGCTTTTCGGTTCTTGTCTTGTTTCTCACTTGTTTGGGAGAATTGTTTTCAAGTACCTAATCCCAGCTTCTAAAGATTGGAATTATCCAAGGTGCGGGATAGCTACTCGAAGAGGCACAATACTCCAACCAAGTCAAGACGCAAATGAAAAATCTAGAGTTAAAAGTGGAAGGAGAAGTACAAATAGAAGGAGAACAAGAGGTTCCAATCGTAGACGAACCACACGTTGAGGAAGAAGAAGCAATGGGTGATGCAAATCGTTCACTCAAGGACTTAGCTTCTCATAGTCTTGATACACAACAGGGGTGTATTCAAACGAACTCTACTTTTGAGATAAAGCCGGGGTTGCTTAGAGAATTACCAAAATTCCATGGCATGGTGAATGAAGATCCAAACAAACATCTTATGGACTTCCACACCATTGTCATGGCTATGCTTCCATTGGATGTAGAGGCGGATGGTGCAATGTTGAAAGTTTTCCGTTTCTCTTTGATGGATAGTGCTAAGGATTGGTTGTACTATTTACCTCCCGGAAGTGTCACAACATGGAATGGGTTGAAGAAACTCTTTTTAGAGAGATATTTTCCTGCATCCAAGGCTACTCAAATTCGTAAGGAGATTTGTGGGATGAAGCAAAATGTGGGAGAATCACTATATGAATGTTGGGAACGATACAAGAGATTGGTTGCAAGCTGCCCTCACCACCAATTCAGTGACGCTATGATCATCCAATACTTCTATGAAGGACTCCAATCAAGTGATGGGAATCTTATTGACGCTGCGGGTGGTGGTGCACTAGTTAGCAAGACGGTGGCACAAGCTAGAGAGTTGATTGAAAACATGGCGGCGAACTCACAACAATTCTTGAGTCGTGGTTCGGATGTGATTCTAAGAAGGGTGAATGAAGTGAGCGAGGTTGAGGAACTTCGTCAACAAATGGGTAACATGTCGGCAATGATGCAACAAGTTGCAGCCACGGTGATACCAAGTTCCTCTCAAACTTATGAGGACGAGCAAGCTAATGCGATCTTTCCAAATCAACAAAGACGGTATGATCCCTACTCAAACACTTACAATCCGGGATGGAGAGATCACCCCAATTTTAGCTATGCCAACAAGCAAGGAGCGGTTCAACAACCTACCTTCAACTTTTCAAGTGGATTTCAACCTCAACAACAATAATTCCAGCCGAGACAACAATTTCAGCAACCACAAGCACAACAATCAATGCAAAATCAAGGTTCCGATATTGACTCAAAGCTTCAAACAATGATGCAAGGTATTTCTACCATGTTTAAAGAGAGTCAACAATAAACTAAGAGTGCTATCAAGGAGTTGCAAACACAAATGGGCTCCATGGATATTGAGTTGAACCAATTGAAGGCACAAAATAGTGGGAAACTCCCTTCTCAACCTATTAACCCAAAAGAGGGTGGCAATGCTATTACGTTGAGAAGTGGTACACAACTTGTGCAACCCGAAGTTACTGATTCGGGCAAGGTGGAAACACCAAAGGAACCTGTTTTGGAGGAGAATAATGAGAATTCTCCCCAAACTTCTGAGGTACCTATTCCTAACTCTAAAACTCCGGTTTCTACTTATGTTCCTCCTTTACCTTTTCCTCGCAGATTTGCAAGTTCTAAGAAGGCGGAACTCGAAAAGGAGATTTTAGACGTTCTTAAAAAGATCCATGTGAACATACCACTCATTGATGCTATTAAGCAAGTTCCAAAGTATGCAAAGGTGTTGAAGGACTTGTGTACCAACAAACAAAGGCTCAAAGGTAATGAAGTGCTTAGTGTGGGGAGAATGCTTCGGCAATCTTACAACACAAACTCCCACTTAAGTGCAAGGATCCGGGTAGTTTTGACATTCCCGTCACAATTGGTAACACAACATTTAACAAAGCTATGTTGGATTTAGGTGCATCCGTTAATGTTATGCCTGCGTCAATGTATAATTCACTTGATCTTGGTCCTCTTAAAAAGGCTGAAATTGTATTGCAATTAGCCGATCGCTCTAATGTCTACCCAATGGGTATTGTTGAGGATGTTCTTGTGCAGGTTAATCAACTTGTATTTCCAGCTGACTTTTGTATGTTAGAGATGGATGAAGGTTCACCGGACTCGTCTCTTCCATTGCTACTTGGGCGTCCATTCATGAAAACGGCGAAAACCATAATTGATGTGGACAAGGGAACGCTAACCATGGAGTTTGATGGAGAAACAATACATTTCAACATTTTCGAGACGATGAGATATCCTAGTGATGTCCACTCTTGTTTCTCCATTGATGTTATGGATACATTGGCACAACAAATGTTTGAATTAAACGGTGATGATGCTTTGGAAACCGTGTTAACTACATCCATGGATAATGGTGTAGAGTGTGGTAATGAAGTCAAGGAAGCCCTTGGTGATCTTAATTCACTACAAGGATGCCCGAAAACTCATAATATCTCTTTTATTTCTTTACCATGCGGTGATGAAAAGCTTGTACCTTCAATTGTTAAATCTCCAAAGTTAGAATTGAAACCTCTTCCCGACCACCTAAAGTACTTGTACTTGGGTGATAATGAAGAGTTACCTGTGATTGTTTCTAATGAGCTTAATGATTTACAGGAGCAAAAACTTCTAAGGGTGCTAAGGAAGTACAAGACGGCCATAGGATGGACAATCGCCGATATCAAGGGTATAAGCCACCGTTTGTTTGTATGCACAAAATTCGTTTGGAGGATGATGCAAAGCCTACAAGGGAAGCACAACGTCGTTTGAATCCTCCCATGATGGAAGTTGTGAAAAAGGAGATACTCAAGCTTTTGGAAGTGGGTGTTATCTACCCCATATCCGATAGCAAGTGGGTAAGCCGGTACAAGTAGTACCAAAGAAATCGTGTGTGACAGGTGGTGGAGAATGATAAGAATGAGCTTGTCCCAACTCGTGTGCAAACCGGTTGGAGGGTTTGTATTGATTATAGAAAATTGAATGCCACCACTAGAAAGGATCATTTTCCATTGCCTTTTATTGATCAAATGCTTGAACGTTTAGCTGGACACTCTTATTATTGCTTTCTTGATGGTTATTCAGGTTATAATCAGATTGTAATAGCGCCGAGGACCAAGAGAAAACCACTTTCACTTGTCCTTTCGGTACTTTTGCTTATAGAAGGATGCCTTTTGGCTTGTGCAATGCTCCAGCTACTTTTCAAAGGTGTATGGTAAGTATCTTTTCGGAATATGTTGAAAACATAATCGAAGTGTTCATGGATGACTTTAGTGTCTTTGGTGATTCATTTGACCTTTGCTTGAACAATTTGTCTCTAATCCTTGAACGATGTGTTGAAACAAATCTTGTGCTAAATTGGGAGAAGTGCCATTTCATGGTAACTCATGGCATAGTTTTAGGCCATATAATATCTTCTAAAGGCTTGGAAGTCGATAAATCTAAGATAGACCTTATTCGTGCTCTAACCCCTCCCACTACGGTGAGGGAGATACGTTCTTTTCTTGGTCATGCAGGTTTCTATCCTAGATTCATCAAGGACTTTTCCAAGATAGCATCACCACTTTGTAACTTATTGCAAAAAGATGTGGTTTTTAACTTTGATGAAAAATGTATGGCGGCATTCAATCGTTTGAAAGAACTTTTGATTTCAGCCCCTATCATTAAACCACCGGATTGGAGTAAGCCTTTTGAGATCATGTGTGATGCAAGTGATTATGCGGTTGGTGCGGTGCTTGGGCAACGTGTGGGGAAGCTTCCTCATGCTATTTATTATGCTTCTAGAACGTTAAATGAGGCCCAACAAAACTACACAACCACTGAAAAAGAGTTATTAGCCATTGTTTTTGCTTTAGAAAAGTTTCGCTCTTATCTAATTGGTACAAAAGTTGTTGTTTTTTCTGATCATGCAGCGCTTAAGTACTTGCTTACAAAGAAAGAGGCGAAACCGAGGCTCATACGGTGGATTTTACTCTTGCAAGAGTTTGATATTGAAATCAAAGACAAGAAAGGGATTGAGAACACCGTTGCGGATCACTTGAGCCGACTTGCTGTGGACAAGGAGACTATCCCATTGCGTGAAAGTTTCCCGGATGAGCAACTATTCTCAATTGCCTTTGGAGAACCATGGTATGCCGATATTGTTAATTACTTAGTTTCTAAACAAATCCCAAAGAACTTGTCTCGTGCTGAGAGGGACAAACTTAAGAGGTTAGGGAACCAATACATATGGGATGATCCATACTTGTGGAAACATGGTAGTGACCAAGTAATACGAAGGTGTGTTCCCGAATCTGAATTTAATTCTATCTTGTCTTTTTGTCACTCTTATGCTTGCGGAGGACATTTTGGGAGTAAGAGAACCGCTCACAAGGTACTTGAAAGTGGTTTTTATTGGCCAACTTTGTTTAAGGATGCACATATATTTTGTACAACTTGTGATAGGTGCCAAAGAACCGGCAATCTAGGTGCCCGAAATCAAATGCCACAAACTTTTATTCAATTTATTGAAGTTTTTGATGTATGGGGTATTGATTTTATAAGGCCTTTTGTTAACTCCCATGGGAATTTTTATATCTTACTTGCGGTTGATTATGTCTCGAAATGGGTGGAAGCTAAAGCCACCCCAACTAATGATTCTAAAGTGGTTTCAGATTTTGTGCAAGCTCATATTTTTGCAAGGTTTGGAATTCCAAGAGCCATAATTAGCGATGGGGGTTCTCACTTCAAAAACAGGATTTTACAAAGCTTGTTGACGAAGTACAATGTGTCGCACAAGATTGCAACACCTTATCATCCCCAAACAAATGGACAAGCCGAGGTGTCTAACCGGGAGGTGAAATCCATTCTAGAAAAGACGGTGAACCCAACAAGGAAAGATTGGAGCATGCGACTTAATGATGCTTTATGGGCGTATAGAACCGCATATAAAACACCTATTGGGATGTCTCCCTTTAGGCTTGTTTATGGTAAACCTTGTCACTTACCCGTGGAAATTGAGCATAAGACGTTTTGGGCTATTAAACAATGCAACATGGAGATGGATGGGGCTGGAAAGCAAAGGAAGTTACAACTCCAAGAGCTAGAGGAGCTTCGCAATGATGCATTTGAAAGTTCACGGATTTATAAGGAAAAAAACGAAAGCATTTCATGATAACATGATTTCTAGGAAACAATTTTGCATAGGGCAGAAAGTGCTTTTGTTTAATTCTCACTTGCATTTATTTCCGGGTAAATTTAGGTCACGATGGATCGGACCTTTTATTGTTACTAATGTGTTTTCTCATGGTGCAGTGGAAATTCGTAGCATAGCTACAGGGAAAGAACTTAAAGTTAATGGGCACCGGTTGAAACCATATTATGAGAATTTCACTTCCGAAGTGGTGGAAGGAGTTAACTTTGTGGATGTGCTCCCTCTGGAGGAGTCATAGAATGCAAGGAGATAGTCGGGCTGACGACTTTAAACCAAGCGCTAATTGGGAGGCAACCCAAAGGATGAGTATTTCTTGTCTTGTATTTATTTCTTGTCTTGTTTTTAGTTTTTCTTGTCTTGTTTTTTTTCTGATTTCTTGTTAGGATTTCCCACCTTGACTTACTTTGGACGATTCAATTTACATTGAGGACAATGTAAAGTTTAAGTGTGGGGGAGTGGTTTGCGTTGTAAATTTTTGCAATTTTTCAACTTTTGTGTAAACTAGTGAATAAGAAAACTCCAACTTGTAGTTAGTTTAGAGTCACATAGTATACATGTCGCTAAGATTACATCGAGAATCTCACAATAGTGACTGAACTTAGAGATGACAGAGAACATGATCGGGTTTCTTAATTGTATGAGAGTTAAAGTTGGATTTAACCATGCCGGTGGCAAATAAGGTGCAGATCGAATTCGGTATTAGAGTAGTGATCCCCTATAGTGGAGACTACCCAAGTTACATAATGTGAGGCACCAACCTTTAATTCTTTGAACCTTGTCTAAATTTGTGCTTTTTGAGTGTGTGTCACCGTACGTAAATTCCGGGCAGAATGGTGAGCTGTCCAACCTCCCACCATAGAAGCACTATTTTGATCTCTTGAGTGCTATTTTTATCAACCATGATGGTGACATCGAATTGCTAACTTACATACCACTTGTAATCTTGTTCGCAGTTAGCACCATCCACCTTATCTCTCTTTACACCAACAGGTCCATAGAAACACCATCATCATCAACAAGAGGAGCATCACAAATTTGAAGGAAAGTTGAACACGTTTGAGGTTTACAAGCAACATGCTGAAATTGAGCGATTTGATTCAAGTATAGCAACAAAATAAGGAGCAGAATTTTTATAAGTTGAAGACTATTGTACAAGAGTGAAACTTATCAAGGATGAGAGTTCGAGAAGTTTATGATATCAAGACATATAAGTTGTGAAGAATCAAGCGGTAAAGTACTTACACCATGGCCATTGTACTTACATTTTTTTTTATTGTATTTTACTTTCTCTTGTCTCAAAAAAAAAAAAAAAAAAAAAAAAAAAAAAAACAAGACAAAAAAAAATTTTTAGGTTTGTTAATAGTTTTTATTATTTTGTTTTGTTTTTATTTTGTATTTGTTTTATTTCTTATTTATAAAAAAAAAAAAAAAAAATTATATTTTGGGTTTGTATAGTTCGTTTTTATTTTTTCTTTCAATAAAGCCAATGGAAAGAAGGAATATCTATAATGAAGTTTCAAGCAACAAGAAATTAGAAGAAAGAATAATATTGTCAAGATTCTACGAAGTTCAAGAGTTATCATCAAGAGTTGAAGACCGAAGACGAAGATGAAGACACCGATAGAAGACCGAAGACGTTTCTATGGATGTTGTGAGAGTGGTGCTAGCTGCACGCCGAACGGATACGAGGTAAGTAAGCATATTCCCACCTTCGTTAAATGGTTGATTTCCTTTCTTAGAGATCGTCAGAAAAATGGGTTTTCAAAATTATAAAAGATGTGGGTTTTCAAAACATTCGGAGGGTTTTGCCTTCCTACCATTCAACGTGTCGCAGGATTCTCTCTTCATTCCTACCTGGACACATGTGTGACCCATAAAAAGCTGTTTATTATTGAGAGCAATATCATAAAACCCTTTCTTGTGAGGCGTAGTCGAGACTTTCGATCACTCCGAACCCGAATTTTTGTCGAGAAGGGATGGTTATTTCTCTCTCAACTTTTAAGAATGAGATTGTGTTCATTTATGTGTCTAACATCTTATGACTAGTGTGCAGAATTTCTATGTCTTCTTAGCGCATTGGATGCTATCATTTCGGAGAACTAGTAAGTTGGAAAAGTAGGTTTTGTGGGTATATCTCTAGTAAACCCTCACGAGACTATAACTCGTCCACTAGGGACACCTAGGGGTTTAAAGGCTTGTTATTTATGCTAAAAGTGACCGTAGCCTCGACGACACGGAGTTGTATGTATGTTTTAGAAATTGTTTTGCTTGATTTGCTCGAGGACTAGCAAAGTCTAAGTGTGGGGGAATTTGATAGGTGTAGAATACACCGTATTTACTATCTAGAGTTTATGCTTTCTTTGCTATTTTTCTTGTAAATTATGTATCTTACGCATGTTTTGAGTTTCATAGGTGTTTTGGAGTCATTGGAGCAAAAGGAAGTGGAACTCGCTTTATTTGCGGATTTATTCTCAATCATCTTGAAGAGAACGAAAATATGAAGCCAGCGGCGAAAGATTGAAGTCAATCCGACTGCGTCTGAGAAAGTTACAAGCAAAATCTATGAATCTATGAATAAGCTTGTCGGATCTCTGGAACCGACTGTACAAGAATAGGGAGACAATGGGGTGGCCCTTATCCATTTTTGGGCGCCTAAGTCTAGTGGCCACTCTTACACTGCCCTAAAATTGAGAAAGTTCATTTCTCAATCATTAGCAGTTTCTCCACCCGAAACCAGAGAGAGGGAGGCGACATCATTACAGTGAAATTGAATTAAAGAAGAACACGATGGGGATAGATCGAAGTTTTTGCTGTTGAAACGGAAAAGGAAATGGTGTTGCTGGGATCTGAGGCTTTGGAGGAGATGCACTCGAGTTGATTAGGTTGTTAATGGCTACAGGATATGAATCCATTCGAGTTACAAAGAAGAAGAAGAATGATGAATCTGTTTCGATTTAGGATTCGACGTCTGAGAAGAAGGAAAATGGTGATGAAACTGTTGCTTCTGTTGGTGAATCGATTGAAGCAATTGGAGATTGAGATGTAGAATCTGGGCTTGAACAAAAAGTGAGAGTTAGTGTTGATATTCATGGGATGTGTTATGGGTTGCAACACAGATAGGATCTAGAAGAAGGAATCCGAGAAATTGAAGGCTGTGTTTTCCATTGGTGAAGAAGAACTGTGGAAAGAAGAGAAGATTGTTATTGAGAAGATGAGTTAGGGTTCTGGTGCTGAAGCTGCAAATCAAGAAGGAATTGATGAATCTTTGCTATGGAAGGACGGGATTGAGCTGGTACTTCATGGCTAGGAAAAATACAGGGAAGAACAGGTAATGGGTTGGTGCTGCTGAGATGCAGGTATTATTGCAGGTGAAAGAAATGAGAAGCAAATGGAACTATGGCTAAAGGGGGTTCTGCTGTGAAAATAGAGAATCTGGTTGTGTTAATTCACGGTGTTACGTGCTTTATGTGTGTGGTTTGAGCTTGGCATAGTGAGCTATTTCTTTGAGGAACTAGAAGATGCTGGTGGTGGTTGAGCTTAATGGGTTGTATGAAGTGAAGGAAATGGCTGAGCTGCAGGTTAAAAGAAATGGGTTATGACTGAGATGAGAGAGGTTCAGATTGGTTGTTGCTGGTGAAAGAATCAAGCTGATATGGGTTACAATGTTGGAGTTGTGGTTTAGTGGTGGCAGAGATGAAAAGTTGGGGCCTGAATGGATCACTGAAATGAATAGAGGGATGTTAGGACAGGGAATGTGAGTATGGCTAGTTGTTGTTGATACCTGTCTTAATAGAGAAGACTTGTTGCAACTTTTGGCAGTGGTGATGTGACCGAAATTTGTGGTCTTTGTGTGCTTGAACCGGAGTTCAGTTTGCGGTTGTATGGAAGTGAACTCTAGGCCTGAGATGAAATGGCTCAACTACTGAGTTGTTAATGTGAAGCAGTGAATGCAAGAAAATGCAGAGTGAGCTAAGGGATTTGGTGGCTGGCTAGGAAGCAACTGAGATTGCAAAGATGAATGCAGGCTCTGGTGATGTTGAGCCAGGGTGCAGTTACAGATAGGGTTAGACCTGGTAATGAGATTATGAAGTTGCATTATAGCAGAGTTGAGATGGTAGATGTTGTTGGATGAATTTGTGGTCGAGAATTGCAGACACGGGAAACATGAAATGGAGGAAATCTGAAGCCGAGAAGACCGTGCTGCTTTTGGATCTCAGAATGGATGGCAAATGCAAGCATGAAGAATTGCAGCTGGGATTTGAGCTGTTGACCATGGCTCAATAGCTAAGTGCAGGGTTTAGTTGGCAGTAGATGGGAAATGATAGTCTGGGTCTGGTGGAATGTGAGACAGTGAATGAGAGAGATTGGCAAAGCTGTAGATGGTGCCATACTTAAGGCTGTGTGTGTGTTGGCCTGAGCTTGTGACAGAGACTGCAGTTTGTGTTGAAATTGTACACTGTGGTGATGTTGGTTGTGTGGTGCTGGTGGGAAATGGTGTTGATGCTGTTGAGCTCAGGCACTGGTGGATAAAGTGCATGTTAAATGAGTCAGTAATGGGAGTTAGCACTTTAACCGGGTGGAATCAATGGTGATGTGTTTGTCTTTGAGATGTAATTGCAGGCAATGGCTTAAATCCAGATGGTGTTGATTGGCAGTGAGTTACAGGTCATGATGTTGCAACTTGGTGGAGCAGATGAAATAGAGAAGGCAATGGTGGTGTCAGGTGGTGGTAATGGTCTTGAGGCAGAAATGATGAGCTCTGATTGCAATTACAGGGAGGAGAAGATTGGGTTTGTGTTGTGGAGATGGCCTGGGCAAGATGCTTGTTGTGAAGCACAAGGATGGTGCATCACATAGGTTATGGCTCATGCAAGAGCTTAGGCCTGTGCAAAAGTGGGTTAGCCTGGCAAGATGGCTTTGGCCTGACCTGATTCAGCTGACCTGACTCACCCTGACTCTCCCTGACTCGGTGCTTGACCGAGTTGACCCGCCGAGTTGGATCGTTGACCGTTTTGACCCGGTTGACCGGTGACCGAGCGGACTTTGCCGGTCACCTGAGACGTTTTCCGACGACTTTTCCGGCCAAGTTCCGGCCACAATACCAGATTTCCGGCGACCACTTTTGGGGCATATTTTCTACATGGGTTTCTCTCACTTATGGGCTTGGTGGATTTTCATCTAATGGACTTTGAAGACTAGACCTAATTTTAGAAGTTGAGAAAAGCTATAAAAGGGAAAGTCTTCTACAACTTATCTTATATCTTATTCTTGGAGTTTTTGAGGGAGAGCCGTTTTGTTTACGCTTCTAGGGTTTGCTTTTGTTCATCTTATTCTTCTTTTCAATTAATATTATTATGATGAACTCCATAGCTATGAGTAGCTAAACATATTATTGGTTATGGGATAAAAGTTGAATTCTCAACATGTTTTTGAATCTATGAATTAGTTTTGTCTCAGTAATTTATTGTTTGTGATTCACAATTAATAGTGTTATAAGATTTGAATACTTGTTAGGTTGAGTCCTAATCAATCCGATTTGCGTTCATCTCTAAAGCTATATTAGGGTTTTCAATACGAAAAAGTTGTTTATCCCTGATTCTAAGTAGCATAATTGTGGGTAGTGCTTGTAGTGATATATCCTACAAGTCACAAGTGAATCATAACTTTTGTTAAAACGTTTAGTGCTTTTACACATTCGTTTGCATTGATTAGTCTTATTCCATAAAACTTATTGCTTTTAGGGAGTTAAATCTAATTGTGCTTTTACACTTTAGGTTGCTTTCTAGGAAGAATTCACATATGCATCTTTTAATGTGGTTGTGATGAAAACAGGGAATTAACGGGTTATACTTGCGATCAAGGTATCCTAGGACTTTTAGTAAATATGAGATTAAAATACCAATTCTAATCATTGATGAAAATACATGTTTGTGAATGATACCATCCCGTGACCAATATCTTCTCCTTATTGATTTTTCCAATTACTTACTTTGCTTTCAATTACTTTTATTTATTAGATAAAACAACAAACATCCCCCCTGGTTACCTTAGAAACTGAAAATTGCATAACAACAATTGCCTCTCTGTGGATACGAACTCTTCCTTACCTTGTGCTTCATTTAAATTTAGTGAGTAAGAAAGTGAAATTATATTTGACGGATTGACAACCGATCAGAAACCCTAATTTAGGGTTTTTCGTCCATACTGCTTTGGCTTGGACGGTTTGGCAAGCTATGCCACCCTTTTGGGGAGACCGACCATGCGGGGCCCGCGTTGGGTCGGTGGTGAATATTCCAATACCTGCTTGGGGTCATGGATTTAATCTAAGCCATCCAATCATGCTGGTGAAGTTGGATGGTCGTGATCGTTTCTGAGACTGATATGGTCAGTTCAGGTTCAAATATGCTCAATCGGGCTAGTATAACACACCGAGAGTTGTAGCATGTATGGGTATTTCGTACATGTTTTATTATTAATACTTGGAGATTCGTGTTGCTCTGCTGAGAACAACACTCAGTCGTCATGTCGCACCGGTAATGAGTACGGAAATACAAGGTGGGTCATGCATTAATTAATAATCTTGTAAATTCACGGTGGTACATGGGATTGTTGCCACATGCTCCAACCTGGATGAATTTCGTGTGTTTAATTCACGAGAATCTTTGGGATTGTTGCCACATGCTCCATTCTAGGTGAATTAGTAAAGTGAAGAAGTATTCATCACTTATCAATGGCTTTATCTTTTGCAAGATGTTAGCGCATAATTTTGGCTTTTACAATTTTAGCCTTAAATGAAAATCCACCATCAACATTAAGTCCCCTGCCTAGCACGTAATGGTTACACCATTGTGGGGTAGGCATGAGATGGTGACAGTTAAAGACAAAGCTTATGAGACAAAGTTAGATGTTACCAGGAGAGACGGGTCATCCTGTCCTTGGAGCATGTCACGTTCAAGAGGCGTCCAGGCGAATGTTCCCCTAGCATGATGTCGGTCTTGCCTGCTTCGATTGACTGTTACGCTTGTTTTGTTCGTGGGGCTACTGCACCTGATTGATCGAACGTGGGCTTGATGTGCCTGTTTTGGTTAATCATGGCTCTGTTACGTCTGCTTGATCGAACGTGGGACCCGATGTAATCATGCTTGATTCGAACATGGGCAGATGTGCATGCTTCGATCAAACGCGAGACCACCGTGTACATGTTTCAAATGTCGGCCATGTCCTGCGCCTACTTTGACCGTACGGTGGATGTAATTGCTCGAGTGTCATCTTGCTACTTCGACCAAACACCGACCCAGCTAGCTTGACTAAACACCGGACTTGATGCTTTGACCAAACACTGGCCTTGTTGTTTGCTTTGCTCGAACGTGGGACCCGATGTGAGCAAGCTTGTTTTTTTTTTTTAAATGAACCTTGTGTGCTCAAATGTAAATGTGGGTCCTGTAGAAAGCGTTGAAGCAGCTTCTGGAGCAGGCCCGGGAGAGCGTTGAGGTGTTGGAGCTGAAACGCCTTCTTCTGGAGAGAGCTTTGATTGGGGACGGCTGTGTCTGCTTCGACCAATCTGGGGCTGGGATCAAGTGGGACCCGCCGTGTGCCTGACTGAACGTCGACCCTGTGTTTTGACTGAAAACCGGCCCTGCTGCGTGCGCCTGTTTTATTCGAATACAAGCCTTGTGATTTGATCAATACCAGACTTGAAACTTGAGCAATACCGGACTTGTGACTTGATCAATACCGGACTTGTGACTTGATCAACACCGGACTTGTAACTTGACCAACACCGGACTTGTAACTTGACCAACACCGGACTTGAGACTTGAGCAATACCGGACTTGTGACTTGATCAATACCGGACTTGTGACTTGATCAACACCGGACTTGTAACTTGACCAACACCGGACTTGAGACTTGAGCAATACCGGACTTGTGACTTGATCAACACCGGACTTGTGACATGATCAATACCGGACTTGAGACTTGAGCAACACTGTACTTGAAACTTGAGCAATACCGGACTTGTGACTTGATCAACACCGGACTTGAGACTTGAGCAATACCGGTGTTTGGACCCAATACCATCCTTGTGTACTCCAACGTGAATGTGTGTTCTGTCGTGTGTGACTACACATCTCACGCGTTTTTATACAAGTACTGACTCATGTCTTTTATTGTAGAATGAAGAAAAGAACTCTTGTTGAGATGTCTTCTGGGGATAATGCTGGTGCCAAGTCAGGAGGTGTTGACAGCTTCAAAGATATGCCGAACATTGATGATGAGTTGTTCACCGCGCCCTTTCAACTATATGAAAATATCCGTTCCACAAGATAACCCTTCTCCTATCGACTTCAAGGTTTTTCATGCTCCGCTGGGCCCTCATGAAGGATGGATGAGACATATGTTGAGCAATGAGTACATCAAAGATAACTTGACCAGAGCGCAGATTATTGATGCGGCTTGAGTGTTGAAACGGCTCGAGAGGATGTTAAAGTGGTTTCTGGTGCGAACGTTGAGGTGGATCCTGGAGAGAGTGTTGAAGAAGGATTCTGAAGCGAACGTGGGTCCCGGAGAGAGCGTTGAGGCGGCTCTTGAATAGACCATTGAAGCAGCGGCTTACGCTAGAGGGAGCGTTGAAGTGTTTCCCTCTTCAGTTAGATTTACCCTTGCGAATTCCATGCTTCTTGACTGATAATCTCTCTCATGTTGAAGAATTCCTTGACTGACGGTGAAGGAAATTCATGCTGAGCCTCAGTCCCCAAGCGTGGTTTACATGGTTTGTTCGTAGTGGTTGTTGTCGAGCCAGATATGGAATATCTTGGACATTGTTTCATCATTGTGGGAGTCGTGCATGTGGTACTGGAGTTGGAGTTGACGGACGCGCAGGATGTTGTATCTCGGTGGTTTTCCTCTTGCTGCTTTCAGTGGAACCGCTACAGAGTAAGGTCAAGGTTGTATCGCCTATTGGGATATATGCCCATTCAAACATTATGAGGCTCTTCATTACCGGCAGGCCTGGTTCTTTCTATCAGGGCATATGTTGTTGTAGATGAGCGTTCAACAGCTCCATAGGATGACCAAAAGCGCGGATTCTCCAACATAGCATGATATACATGTACCACTGTCTCATAAAGTGACTCACCCGGATCTTGTTCGACCACTGTCTGATAGAGTGACTCGCCCGGATCTTGCTCGATATGACGCGTGGACATCGTTATCTTCTTGAGGCTGCTCCCTTGAGGTATCGCCTCCAGTGGAAGATTGCCGTCATAGAGCGTTGATACGTTGCACCAGCATTCTTTAAACCAAATGGCAGTATGGTATAATAAAAATTTCCAAGAGGAGTTCGAAAAGCTATCTTACTTGCATCATGCTCGTACATCCTTATCTGGTTGTAGCCGCTACATCCATCCATGGAGGAGAACATGCCATGTCCGTTGGTTGCATCTACTAACATGTCGATGTTAGGTAGAGGGGGATCGTTTTTGGAGCAAAGACTGCTCAAGTCTCTCGAAGTCTATGCAAAGACTCGATCTATCCATTTTCCTCGTGTCTGAACTACAACTGTTTAATTGACTTGGATCCAGGTATGACATGTAGATGATGGGTGACCAATTTTCATCTAAATCCGGCATTTCTTCATATCTCCAAGCGAATATGTCCTGGTACTCTTTGAGAAGTTCCACGAGCTTTGTGCGTTTATCCGTACACAAGGTTGAGCTGATGGAAATAGGCCTAAGAGATTCCTCAACGATTTCAATCTCATTAGTTGTGGAGTTGGTGCCATCTTGCAGCTGTTGTGGAGCATCTAGCACTTGTTCTTGTGGTTCGTTGCTGTTGTAGCATTCCATTGGGTGGAGAGACTGGGTAACAGTCTCCCTTGCTAATTGATAATGGCAGTGTCGGTATATCGTTTTTCCTTTCTGGTCACGACTCTCCACAAAAGTTTGTTCCCTCTTCGTGTGAACGTGGGTCGTGGCTTCACAGGATGGAGAAGAATGCTTCGTCAACAAAGATGCATCGTGGGTTTTAGCCCTCAATGATGCAAGCCGGTCTTCTTCCTGAATTGATGCCCACGTGGGGAGTGGGACACAACGAACTTGTCTGATTTTTTTCGTGGAGCTTCTCCCATATGTGCTGGTTTGGTTTCCCTCGAAGTCCGTCATTGTGGTAGGCTTCCGTACGACCTTGCCTGGGAGAACCTTGGATGTCCTGAGAGTCTTGAGAGTAATCACATTCAAAGACGCTCCTGTGTAGATAAGGGCCGTCTTGAACTCTGAATCCTTGATGCGTGCGGTGACATGTAGGGCACGGTCGTGACCTTTCTCTGGTTGATTGCAAAGAAAACGTCTCCGAGCGCTTCTTCTTCGAGAGGTGTGAAAGTTCGCATAAACTTTCCACTAGAGAAACCGCTTCCCGATCCACCGGCCTCCGGTTCATAGTGAAACTATTGACTTGAGGAGGATCATTGTCCCATCGGTCCCAGTGTAGGAGTCTCCATGACAGACCGCTCATATCTCGATGTCGCTTCTTTGATCGGGTCCATGGAGGTCCGCGCCGCCAAGTACCTTCTCCTAAGGCATTGAATGCGTTCATTTTTTGCTCCAGGGGCTGTCGTGGCTCTTGTGGCAATCGATCGAGTTAATGTCTTAAGAAAAGTGAGTACCTCTTTACGAGTTGCGGCCATATCCTTTTGAGTCTTAGCAAGAACTTCCCCGCTTCTCCATCAAGTCTGCAATGGTAATGGGGGATGGTCCTCCTCTCGTCCCTCCGTCTCCTCGTCCTGATGAAGGAGTGGAAGTTGTTGCTGGTGACTACCAGAGGTGTTACACTTGATGAGATGCCAAGATTTGTGGCTGCTCTGGCTCTGGTGATGGGAGGTGTTACACTTACACATCTCCTGCTACGCTGGCACTGGTGGTAGAAGTGATGGCTCCATAAGATGTAATGACCACGGTAGCTCCACTGACAGGTACAACGACACCGGGAGTGTTATCCACACTAGCTCCAGCATAATTGATTGCTGATCCAGACCCGAGTTCTACCATCTTGATATGGATTTATGATTGAATTGGTCCTAAGATCTACCCTTTCCGAAATTGATAAAATTGAATCGGATTTTGAAGAAATTGACTTTACAACCGAGAGATTAACCTCCCACTGTGGTCGCCAATTGTTTATGGGTGAAAATTATTCCTGCCGGATTTGGTAATTTGGGGTGTGTGGATGAGGAATGAATCTAAACCTAAACAAATGCATCACATGCGGTGAGTGCTTGTGATTCGAGAAATCAATCATGTACAACTCGGCCTAAACCAAGAAATGGCCGTTCCAGACTTGTTTCGGTCACAAAGTGAAGGAGATGGGGTTGATCTTAGGGAGGGAAGCGAAGAAGGTGTTGAGATTGTGAAGGTGTAGGCTTGTTTATGACTTGTAACATAAAGGTGAGCAGGCTTACGATTGATGCAAGAAGGCTTTGAGTGTTTGAATACGTTTTGTATTAACACTTGGTTTCTGTCTTGTCTTGACTTGTTCTGTTCTTTTTTGGAAATAGGGAGGAGAACCTATTTATACAAGTCATTTGAGCCTTACTCACGTCTCTCATGGGAAGTGGAGGAAGTGGAGTGATGGAGTAGTAGAGTTGTGTGTTAGTGTTACACGGCCAGTCTTGCCCACTTCTCCTGTCATCTCTAACCGTCCATGACTTCCCGACACGTTCTTGTGATGGCGCATTGCACGCCGCACGCCGTAAACCGCCGCACCAATACCCCGCATATGTATCCCCCAGTTTGTGACATGATTGATGTCTCGAGTGTGTGGATCGTGGGACCCACGTAAAGTAGCATGTAATGCTCGATTAAATAACTAAGTTATTTAGGAAGTCGATACCAGAAGTACCGTGTGTATTCTATGCAGGTACTGCATCATGGTGTGGTAAAGTGACGGGTGGTGATCACCATGACGCCTCACTGACCAATTAACTCCTGACCAGGGTTGTATAACCAAGCCGGTGAAGTTGGACGGACGAGATGATCTTTGAAACACTCATCTGCGACCGTTGATGGAATTAGGGTTTTTGAAGAGGCGCGCAAGCATCACTCTTCAGCTTGGTCGAATCCAAGCATGGGAGGTGTTTTGGAAAGGACCGACCGGGCATGCGTGTAGACGGCATGCCGGTGTACACGTCCGTACCTCACTGTCCCATGAAGGTGCGATCTAGGCCACTCAATTTGACCGGCAAAGAGTAACGGTTGAGATCGATTTGCAACAGAAATCTGGTGCCGCAAAAGCCGCGCATCATGCCAATTTTGGGCGCGCGTTCCAAGACGACCAAGCTTGGTCGGTCTTGGCCGATCAGCCCGGCGTGCATACGGTGGGATGGTGTATATACTGTACTTCATCGTCCCATAGAAACGTGATCTAAGCCACTCAATTTGTCCTGAAAACTTGAGCGGTCGAGATCGGTTGTGGTTGGGAAGTGTGACCACGCCTAGCTTGGGCGCGCGAATCAAGGTGTACATCCAAGTTTGGTCTTGGCCGATCGGGTGTGGAGATATGTGGGCCCACAGTGATCGTGTTGATACTTACCGGACCTACTTAGTCTATTCCTGGACCCTTCATTCGTGCAGGAGAAAATGGACGCTCGTGATCACGACACAACCCTAATTAAGTTTTGCCGGCCGTGTGTCATACCCAGTTTGAGGCGCACGAATCAAGACGACCAACCATAGTTGGTCCTGACAGATCAGTCAGGTATGTAGGCGGGCCCACGATGTTTGTGTTGACATGCTCTGGGCCCTTTGAATCTACATCTACACCCTCCATCTATGCCTGCGAAGATGGATGGTTGAGACTGTTTTGCGATACATGTAATGTGCCGCAAACCCTAATTTAGGGTTTTTCGTCCATACTGCTTTGGCTTGGACGGTTTGGCAAGCTATGCCACCCTTTTGGGGAGACCGACCATGCGGGGCCCGCGTTGGGTCGGTGGTGAATATTCCAATACCTGCTTGGGGTCATGGATTTAATCTAAGCCATCCAATCATGCTTTGGTGAAGTTGGATGGCCGTGATCGTTTCTGAGACTGCTATGGTCAGTTCAGGTTCAAATATGCTCAATCGGGCTAGTATAACACACCGAGAGTTGTTGCCTGTATGGGTATTTCGTACATGTTTTATTATTAATGCTTGGAGATTCGTGTTGCTCTCTTTGAGAACAACACTCGGTCGTCATGCCGCACCTGCAGGTAATGAGTACATGAAATACAAGGCCGGGTCATGCATTAATTAATAATGCTATAAATTCACAGGGTACATGGGATTGTTGCCACATGCTCCAACCTGGATGAATTTTGTGTATTTAATTCACAGAATACTGGGATTGTTGCCACATGCTCCATTCTAGGTGAATTAGTAAAGTGAAGAAGTATTCATCACTTATCAATGGTTTTATCTTTTGCAAGATGTTAGCGCATAATTTTGGCTTTTACAATTTTAGCCTTAAATGAAAATCCACCATCAACACTAGGATAGCATATGAGAAAACAAATAACATAGACATGGGAGGAATGAGACTTGCCTGAGTGTGGAACCTCTTGATAAATATCTATGCATCTTTTGCAGGTTCTTGCTTTTTAAATTCCTTCAAGTGCTCTGATGATGGAATGTCCGTAAAATCTTCTGGATGGATCAGAACTTTCTTCGTTGGAGAGATGTGCAACCAAAGGCGCTTTGTCGCACCCCATCTTTTCAAAGATGGAGCCACGCTCGTCGAAGAACATGTCATATCCTGGATCATCCCGATTATGTGAAACTTGGTTTTACATCCGTGTTGAACTTATGTTCACTTTGAGAGTGATGTAGCCATAAGTATTTCCGAGCATTCCTTCAAGGTCTTTGATTGAGATGGGATCACGAGTAGCTTCTTGTCGAGTGATATGGGCGGATCTGAGGGTTATGTTGTTGATGGCGGTGTCAGCATCGATCGATCAACATTCTTCCAAATTTATTTCCTCTCGAGATGGATCAGTGGTAAGCAGACCCCAGTCGTGCATCTCTTTGTCTGTGGCTGGAGGCTCAAGAAGTATTTCCGGAAATGGACAGTCGTCTCCCTGACACGGTGTGATTCAGTGTTGTGAACATGTCTTTCCTTTGTGACTTCGACACATAGAGCAATTCACATATATGTTTGAACTGCTTCTTTGAGGTTGTTCAGAGAGTGGAGGTATTGATTGGGAGAGGGTCATGTGTACTCCTTCAGTCCCCAGTTGAAGCTTTCTTGGGATTCTCAATTTCTTATTCAGTTGGCTATCTCCTGATGAACGACAATATGATTGCATCATCTTTAACCCAGACTTCCAGTAACTCAATCACTCCTTCATGAGAAGAGATAAGTTTGAGTCCGTCTGATCATTTCCCCGTTCGTTGATGTCGGGTCGAGGTTTGTGCATTTCAGGATTGGTTATCTTTTCTTCGCGCCTTCAGATGAGCCTGGGATATTGGAGAAGCTGATGACGTGTCTTGGCTTTCCTTTCATTCCTTTCGGCAACAACGTTTGTTAAAGGCTGGAGATTGTCTTGATTGTTGACTAGGTGTCGGCGGCTTCGAGGTTCCTCCACCTTACGACTTTGCTCTTTCCAAGAAAGCGGGTGCGATGAGTCGCCGATCGTTTGGCCGCTTCATCAAGCTCTGAGAAAGTATGGAACTGGAGATTTTCCAGCAAGGCTCTGTAGACCGGGATCATTTCGTTGATGCACAAGTCCACCAGTTGTTGTTCAGTGACATTCGGGTCATGACAATCCAAAGCTTGGACTCTGAACCTCTTCATATAATCGTTCGGATGTTCATTGCTCTTCTGAGATATTCTTCCTAAGTCTGAGAGAGTAATATGCTCCGAGACGAAGAAATATTTCCTGTAGAAGGAATTAACCATTTCTCCCCAACTAGCGATGCTACCAGGTGCAATGTTGTTGTACCAGGTGTATGCTTGGCCTGTCAGAGATTTCGAGAATTCCTTTAGACGGACGACATGATTTTGTTCGTGCTCTCCTAGTGCCTCCAGGAATCGAGAGACGTGTTCTCGAGCGTTCCATGTTCCGTTGTATAGCGTGAACATTGGGGAAGTGTAGCCCTTCGGGAAAGGAATTCTTTGCGTAGCAGCAGGATATGGAGGTTGATGACGATGAACATATGATGCTTTGTCTTTTCCTCGATCTTCCATGAAGCGTTCCAGGTCCTCACGAGTGATGAATATTGCATGTTCCTTTGTTGGTGGGTTATCTGCAGCTTTGTGCATCTCATCATCATCTACTACATGGATCGGAGTGACTTCAGGATCAGTAGCCGGAGATGTTTCTTTGGCTTTTCCTTTCTTCTGAGCTTTCTCTGACATCTTGTCAGTGAGAGTTCTGAGATAATTGCACAGCTCCTTCTGAATGTTAGCCATGTCAATCTGATTCTTGGCAAGAGTTTCTTGCACCTTCATGAGATCACCTATGGTAGGTTGATTTCCTCTGGTTTCTTCAGGAGATTCGCTAGGAGGTGGATTGTTGATAGTGCCAGTATCATTGTTTGCAACATTGACAGGAGTGATCACTGGAGCACCAGCACTCGGAGGAGGAGGAGTAACATGTGGTGTGACATTACAGGACGGAAGAGTGGTGTTAGCGGTACCACTAGAGCCTGCAACGTTGAGAGGAGTAGTACTTGCAGTGGGAGTACCACTAGAACTTGCAATGTTAGAGTTGGGTGTTGAACCCGGATTGGTAACTGAACCAGACCTAAGACCGACCATCTTTGTGAGAATTGAGATTGTAACCGAGAGAATGATCTCCCACTATGGTCGCCAATCTGTAGATGGGGAAAAACGATTTGCTGGTTTTTACGGAATTGAGGAGACGACCGTACGGAGGAGACTCCTTGAACCGATCGAAATGTTCAACCTCACACAGATGCACTGCAAGAAGGGAGTGCTTTGAATTCGAGAGATCAATCTGTAGTACTCCGGCCTAAACCAAGACAATGGTCGTTCCAGAGTAAATTCGGTCACAAGAGAGGATGGGTTGATCTTTATGAGGGAAGCTAAGAAATGTGTGGAATCAATGATAATCAAAGATTATAGGTGTGTTGTGAATTCTGAATATGATAAGTTATGAATGATTGAAATTGCTCAGTTGAGAGTAATTGCTCAATTGATGAGTTGTTGATCTCGTGTTGTCTGTGAGACGTGAGATCGTTGTTGTTCTTATCATTGTTCTTTCAATCATGATTCAGAGACTTATTTATATTGCTGGAATTGTAGACACCATGATCCCATGAAGTGTGACAGTTGATGGAATCAAAGAGTGGGGAAATGGAAATCGTGTTTGAAACCAGTTGCTCATCGTGCGGAGACTTGGTTGATTTTCCATCCACTACTTTGTTAACTCCTTCAACTAATTGCACGACTTGCTCACATTCTATCGTGTGTTTGAACACACGTGCCGTAGACCGCCAGACCAAAACCCTAGTTGATTTCCCCCCAAGTGACACGATTGACGTCTCGTGGTTAGTTTAGTCAGTTGCTGACTTCGTGATTGAATGGGACGATGAGTCCATGTATTGAATTGAACATGATTTTGTAAAATGTTCTGAAACTCATGAATTGAACGTGTCTGCTGAGACGGTGATGTGATTCTCACGTTGAGGTGAGCAAGTGTTGCTCATTAGATGAATTGTTGAATATTAATAGTTGAATCAATATTCCTTGTTTTGAGCAAATATTGCTCGTCTGAGCAAGTGTCACTCGTCCGATGAATTATTGGCAGCGTGACCAAAATAAAATATTAATTAAAATACTGGTAGTTGAACCGAGCATAATTAATAGGAATACTGATCATGAGATTGTAAAGTTATTAGTGTTCGAATCTGGAATTATGATCCTTGGACTCAGAAACCCTAATTTGATCAATTGATGACCAATTGATGGTTTATTTGAAAATTAACCATGGAATGAAGGAGAATTGGCTCCATGGGACCGTGGGTCGACCATGAAACTCCCATATGCTCGTGTGAGCAAATACCAAGGCCTCTTGAAGAGTTGGTGAATTGTTGATGAAAGAATGATTAAATGCTGGTTTAATCATTTATTCGAAAATGCTTGTCTGAACCTTAGGTGATAAAACCTAATTAATTATGAAGAGGTGAGGGACCGACCAAGGGGTCATGAAACCGGCCCTGGGTGGTCACGGGATCAAATATTGATCGTTTGAGCAATCCCCAGATTGGTTGAAACCCTAATTAGCGCCCTTTACTAGAATCGATGTAGAATTCTCATACGGACTCGGATTTTGATGGTCCGACCCTCCATTCTGTACGGAAAAGAATTTCCTATCTCCCACCTCGAGAATATTTAGGTTTTAAGCTCGTTCGGGAGGTGAAAACAGCCCGAGAGTAAAACTGAGGAAGAATTCAAGAGGGACGGTAGGAGAGAGTTTGGGCCCAATATGAAATTAGGTCAAATTGTGAAAATACGAGGGACCGGCTCCTTGCAAGCCAAAGAGACAACCTTGGTCGGTCAAGGTAATATGCTCACGTCACCAAAGTGTTCGTGTCTTAGTCCTGAGAATTTTGATATTTTTTGGCGTGCAGTTGAGCATCCATTCGAGAAAATATGACAAAATCAGGGTTTTGCTGAAACTGAGGAAACTTCATGAGATGAAGGAAAATAATTATAAAATAAAGGAATGATGAGGCGTGGGATCGCTGAGGCCAATGCATGGCCGACCGGCCAGTGACCATGGTCTCGTGGTGCCTTTTCCTAATTTTATATTATTTTTCATGATTTTATGAAAATATCATGAAATCAAGGAGTTTGTTGAAATTAAGGAGTTTCCTTAAAGTGAAAGAGTTTCCATGGGATCAAGGAAGCAAATAATTTCAAAAATAATAAAATAAGGGCGTGTGGGACCGGCTGAGGCATGGCCGGCCGGCTGGGCCCGGTCCCGTGCGTTTTCCTAATTTTATGTAATTTTTGTGTATTTTTCCATGATTTGAAGGAATTTTCATAATTTGAGAGAAATACCATGAAATCAAGGAATTTCATGGGATCAAGGAAACCTTAAAATAATAGTAATAAAATAAAGGGACGTGTGGGACCGGCTAGGGCATGGCCGTCCGGCTTGGGCCCGGTCCCACGAGTTTCCCTAATTTTATATTATATTTTTCATGGTTTTGTGAAAATACCATGAGGTTAAGGAGTTTTCATGAGATTAGGGAAATAATAATAAAATAATGAGGAACTATGAGGTGTGGGGCCGGTTGGGATCAAGACATGGCCGGTTGGCCAATGATCACGGCTCTACCATATTTTCCCTAATTTTATATTATTTCCTTGGTGTGAAGGAAACACCATGAAACTGAGGAGTTTCCTCAAAACGAAGGATATTTGTTCAAGTGAACGGATTTTCATGAACTCAAGGAAAATAACAAAAAATATGATAAAAATATGAAACTGGCGTGGGATTGACCACGGCACGTCCGGCCAGTCAGCGGGCCCATGCTCCCAGCGCCTTGGTCAATTTTTTAATTATTTATTATTTTCCTTTCTATTTTGCATAGGTTCATCGTCTCGTCTTATTTTGAAATACTTGTTCGTACAGTGATTGTTAGTGCATCGTCGTTGAATACACTTGCACCATTTAAATCGGGGCTTACTCAGAGGTAGCTCAGACGCCCGTGTGTTGAATATTTATTACTAACCCAAGGAATTCTGCTGGGAAAAACCATGGTTTGCAGTAATGAAATACTGCGAAAATATTTGAATATTTTCGGAAATTCAATGGATGAATCCAAGAATTTAGGAATAATTAACTTATGGCTCTATACTAGCAGAGCAAGATGTCTAGGAGCATTAATTATCCTGATATGAGCTTGCTGGAGCTTTATATCCTTTATATAGTCAGGGTAAACTCGTTGTTTGTATCCTGAAGACGTTATCGCTTTATACTAGCAGAGCAAGCTGTCTAGGAGCCGTCCATCTTGTGATACTATATAGAAATAATTACTGAAGTGTTCAGTATTCATGAGATATGATGTTGCCTAGCCGTGAGACTACATATCTACATGTACTCTGAGAGAAAGTATTCTCAGTCAGAGGATTCGATGACAGATCCGTGTCTCAATACAGATATGTCGTTGTCTAGCCGAGAGACTACATATCTGCATGTACTCGAGAGACAAATATTCTCGATCGGAGGTTTGATGAGAGACCCGTGTCTCAATACAGATATGATGTTGTCCAGCCGAGAGACTACATATCTGCATGTACTCTGAGAGACAGTATTCTCAGTCAGAGGTTCAATGAGAGACCCGTGTCTCAATACTCGCGTCTGATTAATGGATCAGAGGTTCATATAATTATGGGTTTACGATTTTATCCTTTGTTGAAAATCCACCATCTACACAAGGGCAATTACCGTTCACACATCTCATGCATAAGCAAAATACAATATTGGGATTTCATGATAAGCAATCTAATTATCCCAAGATGATACTACAGCTTATGTATATATATGCCTGGAATCTAGTCGTCATTATGTAAATTCAACTTGAATAATTAAAACATTATTCACTAATTTACATCAATACCAGAATCACCAAAATCACAAAGTAACTTTACCGTAATAGGATGGTATAACGTTTCAAATTGATAATTAATTGTTCACTGTCTTTGGTGAACCAAACCCATTACAACCCTATTTTAAACAATCTGGATCAAGACACTATTGATCCTATCTAAAACAGAATATGGGTTTTTCACCAAAACGTAGAACTTCATTACCAATTTAAACAAAAAATGAGCTTTGGTTCCTTAACATTCAGTGTACGAAAAAACATTGGAATTTTAAAACAATTTTAGATTTTAAAAAACACTTTTAGAAATCTCAAAACTTCTAGTTCACACATCACATGTGGAATTAGATTTTGACCAAAACTCCATATTCATCCTTCCATGTGATTTCTATTCTAGAATATACATATTGGTATCCATTTATACATAGTTTTCATCCCATGAAAAATTCAGCCAATACCCAAATAATACTACGTATTTATGATTTCCAATCTAATTAATATATGATGATATTGTAGCTTAAGCATATGTCTAAAAACCAATAATTCACTTTACTACTAGATTGCCCAAAATCACCGAACAAGTTTACTGACACGGGGTTGTGTTAGTAATCTAAAGTGATAACTTGCACTTGTTTGTAATATGCCCAATCCAGAAAATTTGTTTTAGGCAAGCTGGACCAAAATGTGTTGGACCTGTTTAAAACAAATTACTTTTAGATTCTTACTACAACAAGAAACTCCATTACCAACTTCACAACAAATTTCATCTTATTTGTTTAGGTTCTTCAATATACAGGGCAATTATTTCGAAAACTTCCGAAAACAGATTTTTGATTTACATATCATGTAAAATTATTTTCGAAAACCTCCAATTCATACATCTCATGTAAAATTATAGAAGAACCCATATATCCATTCATGGTGATTTCTTAATCTAGCATAAAATTATTAGTAAACCATAGACATAATTATTTTGCATCACCATACAAAATCAGCCAACACCCATCTCAAATTAATCAAATCAATCATCAATTATTAACATGAATATTTCAAATTGATAAATCTAGGGTTTAATCAATTGATACAAATTCACAAATTGAAAAATCCCTAATTTTAAAACCAATCATAATCTCTATCATGATCAATAAAATTGCAATTATTAACATCTAAACCTAGCTCTGATACCATTGTTAGGAATCGATCAAAAAACGCAGCGGAATAGAGTTTTTAAAATTTTCAAATCAAAAACCTAACTTTAAGTTCATAGATGTTAATAATAGCATACAGGGATTAAGAGATCTGTGTACCTGGATTCGCAAATCCAAAATCAAGCAGCAATAACACCACAAACCAATTTCCTCTCTTGAAGCTTAATTTATCTTCAATCACCACCGTTTTGTGCCATGACGGGGAGGAAGAAGAAGACCTGTTGTAGCTTTGTTTCTAAACACCAAACACCACTTCTTTTGTTTATCAACGTCAGCAACTATGAAAAATCAAATCAAACTCCTTTTGATTTGTTTGTTCTTTCACCACTGTGAGAACTTGCAAGAGAAAGAAAAAGAAGCTCCAGTAGCTTTTGGTTTTTCTAACTATGAACCAAAGCTTATTTCCCCTTTGTTAGTAACGAAGACAAAAGGAATCTATTGTAAAGAAAAAACACGTGAGGGAAGCACATGTTTCTGGTTTTGGGCTTTCACGCAAAATTCTTAATTGTACAAGGACGGGAGAACAAGAAGGCTTGGATTTCTTAGCTTTCGGTGTGTCTAGCTTTGATATATTGCTCCCCTTATATAGTTTTCATATTAGGATCTATCCTTTTTGTTTTCAAATACCTTTTCCAAATATAATTAGGTCTCTTGGGATACAAACAATTTTAGCTTTTCTTAACCGTATAGGATTTTTATGTGTCTCACACAATTCCAAATACGATTAAGAAATTACAAGTCATTCCACCAAAGACTTGTAATTGACAAACACTCTAAAATTGTATGTTTTAATAAAAGTAAAACCCTTCCTCTACTTTCTTATAGTAAGTCCCTCCTCTAATACCGGTATTCATAAATTCTCATAGGCGTGTAACACTTACATATCAGCTCCTATGCAGAATTTATATTTTGGTCCTTGATGCGCTTTTCATATTATTATTCTAATAATCACTTAAACAATTTAAATGACTACTGGCCAGTCTAGAATAATAATTCCCGCACAATAATCCAAGGGAATACACATCCGAGGCGGATACCATATTGAACATATATATTCTTACTACGCACTCACAACTATCCATCTTACCCAAATATTGGATCCAAATTAATGACCTTACTGCTTGGTAAGACAAGATACCCGGAAATACACGCAAGGTATATACATATCCTCGGGTTTAAGAACTTATGTAAAGTAATAGCTTAGATCCATTCAATGGCTGATATACAATGAACAGAACTAATCGACCGGTTCGATATAATCCAATTATATCAACCTGCTAGATTTAGAAGTCTCCACTTCTACGATTGAGATTCATCACATTACATTTGTATTTATCATAGCAAGTTATAATCTAAACAATGAATCAAATTCACATAGATTACGAACAAATAAATGTCACCAATATATTATATCTCCCACTGTATAAATTACAAATAATATATTCGACCATATCTCACGTAGCATGTTTAAAGTGAACTATAAGATAAATTTAAAATGTAATGTCAAACTTATTGTTTTTGGGCATAATCCCAACAATATTTTTATCACCCCCCCTATAATTCATATTCCTAACAGCTATGCTTGGCAGAGACTGTTGAAAATCTGAATGAACTGGAGGAGTTTGAGATAATCTTCTAACCATGTTGTTTTCACTCATCGCCTTTATAATCTCCTTGCAAAGAACTGACCAGTCATAACATCCATCTCCACATGGTATGCAAAGAGCGTAGGATCTCTCAGCATCACCCCTTCTGACTCTAGATATTCTTAAATATCTACCTCCATCATTCTCTTTAACCTCACAAAAATATGAAGCTTCTTCTTCTCTTCTTGGCCACCTCAGTTTCTCACAGTGATAATCCATAGCTTCCTTCATCACATCGACCACCAAAAAAGCTGAATCCAGTGAAAAGTGAATCCATGAACTAAAACCTCCGCGCTTCCTTTCTTCCAATCTGATCCCTCTGGTATTTCCCAAGGTTTCCATGGAAACCAGAAAAAAATTCCTATCGAGATGGAGCGCATTTTGCGCTCTTTGTCTCTCCATTTTCACCGTTTTCTTTTCTATTGTATGACAATGATTGAGAGCTATTGTTTTCTCATTGTTATGGCTACGGAACTTCAACAACGATGATGCTGAACTGAACATCTTTAGAATCATTGGAGTACTTGGAAATGACGAAGATTTCGAGTAATGTTGAGAACCAATGAGATCAAGCATTTGGATGAGAAGCTACAAAGTTTATTTACTTTATATTCCATATGTATTGATAGTTTTGTCACTGAAATTGACAAAAGGGAAGACTGTTAGAGCACTGATCGGTCGAACTCGCAAGCGTTGCTATCTTAAGCTTGTTTGTCAAATTTAGTTGCCAAAACTATAAGTCTTGATTTCTAGTCTACTTATAGCTAAGTCTCGGATTAGGATAGTAAGTGTAATTGGACTCTAGACTCCACGGTGTTCATCGATTGAAGACGAATAACTACTCAAGGAACTTGTGGAACTTCATCGACAAAAGGTATGTGGAGACTTGAACTTATCCATCACTCAAAAGTCTATCTATTCTATCTCCTATTTTGAGACAAAAGTCGTATTGTTATATAGACTTCGATTATACACATTTGCTATTTCGAGCCGAGTTTATCTCGCTTATCAATTTCTCAAAATTTGTGTTGGTAAGCTTTCGCTTTGGCCAAGTTCATCTTTACTCGTGACGAAAGTCATGTTGATTATTTCGATAACTTGAAAATCGCTTTGATGAAAAATAGATTGTGAATAACAATTATATAACATCCTCTAAGAAAGTTTCAATGATTGAAATGAGAGTTTAGAACATGTAACCATCTTTGGATATAAACATAGTGTGTTCTCACATTTGTGTATAAGTCCAAAACCGGGAACCTAAAGTATGCGTACTTGTACACGTACTGGCGGTTGTTGGAAATCAGGGTGAGTATGCGTACTTGTACGCATATTGGCGGAAAGTTCACGTCCGTGAATTTTTGCTGGAGTTTGAAAGTGAAAAACAAACTCAATCCGGTTACTTAAGTACGCGTACCCGTTCGCATACTTAGGTAGGTTAATTTCTAAAATCGGTTTATTCATGAACTAAAACATTTATATAATAAGGAATGCAATCTTTGCAAACCGTGGCTATAATGTTCATGAATCGATTCGAGTGAATCAAAACCGATTTTGCTTCGATTGTGTCTTATATACTTCAATAAGATCTAAGCAATTGAACAACTCTCTAACTAGTTCATTTGAGTCATTTGAACTAGTTATGGTGAAGATGAATAAGGTTGATATTAAAGTACTCATATGGCAAACTATTGGTTAACTATTGTTGAACCAACTAAGTGTACATGTTTAGGTACGGTTACTCAAACCTAAATGAAGGTGCATTTCATTTGTGTATAACAAGCTAAGTTCGATCTAACGGTTGAAATATATTAACTTGAATCTAATCAAGTTTTCATATAACGTTGAATATTGAATGCTTTGTTACCAAGGTAACTTAGATTGTAAACCCTGATTTGAATTGAAGACTATATAAAGGAGAACTCTAGCAACTGGGAAACCTAATCCCCACACCTCCTATTTTATACTAGTTGTATAAGCTATAGTCGATTCTCCTTTAACCTTAGGTTTTTAACGAAACCCTGTAGGTTAGCGACTTAAATACTTCATTGGGATTGTGAAGCCAGACCCAACTATTTTATCTGTAGTTGCGTGATCTGATTTTGTTGTTTCTATCGTGATTGAGTACAATCGTAAGATTGGCTTGAGATTTATATCTCCGATAGGCAAGATAGAAAATTAGTCACAAACACCTTCGTCTCATCGTTTGTGATTCCACAATATCTTGTTTCGTTAATCGATTAAGATTATTTTGAGGTGGTTGATATTTCTAGGCTGTTCTTCGGGAATATAAGTCAAGTATATCAATTGGTTCCTGTTCACCTTGATTTATCAAAAGACGGAATAAAACTCGTAGGTATTTCTGTGGGAGATAGATTTATCTATTCCTATAGACTTTTCTGTGTGAGACAAATTTGTTTATCAAGTCTTCGACGTTGGGTCGTAGCAACTCTTAGTTGTGGGTGAGATCAGCTAAGGGAATCAAGTGCGTAGTATCATGCTGGGATCAGGGACGTAAGGAACGCAATTGTACCCTGAATCAGTGTGAGATTGATTGGGGTTCAATTACAGTCCAGACCGAAGTTAGTTTGTAGTAGGCTAGTGTCTGTAGCGGCTTAATACAGTGTGGTGTTTAATCTGGACTAGGTCCCTGGGTTTTTCTGTATTTGCGATTTCCTCGTTAACAAAACTTCTGGTGTCTGTGTTATTTCTTTTCCGCGTTATATTTTGTTACATAATTGAAATATCACAGGTTGTGCGTTGAATCGATCAATTGGTAAATCCAACCTTTGGTTGTTGATTGAAATTGATTGATCCTTGAACATTGGTCTTTGGTACCGTTCAAGTTATCTCTCTTGTATTCAATCGGGATCGCATATTATTATTTGTTTGTTTGCGGATTGAATTGAGAGATTGAGATATAACTCTTTGATATACTTTTCTTAAGATTGAGTCTGACTGTCTAGTTGGTTCTCTTGAAAGTATATTGGAGTTAGTATATACGGATTGCTAAGCGAAATATTGGGTGAGGTTGTTAGACCCCCGTTTTTTCAATGTCGATGTCATATCTACGAAGTTCAAAAGATAAGCGTTGATGTAGTTTTGAAGTTGTTGTAAAGTGGTAAGAAAGATGTCGTTCACTCGGACTTGATGCGATTGATTTTAGACTTAATAGTAGAAAATATATACAAAATACTGTCACGATATCGAGAGAGACTGATACTCAAGATTCCACCAATTCTCACATTCATGTGGTTCAACTAATAATTCTAGACATTTATAGCTCAAATTTATTGACTCTAATTCATTTCCGATAGTATATTTTGAAAGTAATGACTGTATATCTAAAGCATGAGACATCAAAACACTTAAGAAAGCATGACCCATCGATTGAAATCACAATCATTCAATAAAAATCATAAGATACGATTAAAAATCAATGCAACAAGTTATAAAAGAATTAATAGAATTACCACATGCATGAAATATGGCTTCCTCCGTCGCCTCAGTGTTGGGGTTTAGCTCCTCATATTATTCACGTGCTCAAAATAGATGTTCATAGCTCAAATAGGTGAAAAACAAGAGAAAACTAATAAAGCAGACAGTTTGCAACGCTGCAGTGGTATAGTTGCAGGAAATCCTACACTACACCCCTCACTAGAGTTTACACAATTAAGTCATTTTAAGATGAATGATTATGATTTCTATTGATTGAATACTTGAATCTTTACAATAGGGAATAGAAATGAGTAAAAGAATTACAATCACTCTAAAACTTTCTCTCTCCTAAAGACTTGCTTAACAATTCAAAAAGAACCCCCCACACAACATACTGACTCAACCCTTTATATAGGGTAGTACATGATAAGTGTAGAATACACCGTATTTACTATCTAGTAGTTACGCTTTCTTTGCTATTTTTCTTGTGAATTATGTACTTTACGTGTGTTTTTGAGTTATTAGGTACTCTGGAGTCGCGCGGAGGAAAAGATGGAGAAATCAACCAATTTGGGCCAAAAGGGAAAAATTGTCATAGGCGAACACTATCCGAAGCTCAACCAAGGTTAAGGGGCAACTATATCTGAAGGAGCACTACACAGTGACCAGCAAAGGTTAAGGGGTTTACCATTTGGGTGACCCTTATCCCAAGTGCTGGGGTGTCTGAATCCGTCCCATGGATAACTCAACCCTAAATTGAGAAAACTATCTCTCAATCATTTACTTTGTTTGAACCATGAAATTCAGAGAGTTGTGATTGAAATTCGAGAAGAACAAGAGCAAAGATTGAGAAGCAGGCAAGCCAAGGTTATGATGATTGTGATGGTCGAGTTGCTACGAACACAGGAAGAGAGAAATGATCGGTGATGCGTGACTGAGATTTGAGCTAGGGCTGTTGTGAATTTGTGAAGAGCTTCTGGGTAAGAAATCAGAGAAGAAGGTATGGGTTTGATTTAATTTTGAGATTCAAGCTAATTGTACCAATTTCTCTCAACAACAGCGAGTGAATCTGGGAGTTCTCATGGGGGTATGCAACAGGGAGAATGGAAGAGATTTGTTAAGGAAACTGAGTTTGGGGATTTGATATGGAACTGGATTAATTAGCAGCTCACAGTTCGACCAAGAATCAGCAACATCAACTGATTGTATGTGGTTGTGTGTCGACTGAAATTACAGGCAACAGAAATGGTGAACGGTTTGCAGGTTATGGAGCTGTGTATGTGGAGTTTTAGGAAAGAATTGACAGAGTCTGTTGGTGAACTTGTGAAGCTGTGATTTGCAGGTAATGGAAGTGCTGGTGACTGCAAGCAAAGATGCTGCTTCTACTGGGTTGAGCTAAACATGAAATCTGTGGCCTGGACTGAGCTGTTAGCTGAGAGATAGAAGGCTAAAGAGCTTGAACTGAACTGTGAAGTTGGTAGCTTGAACTGGTGTTGTTGAGCAGATGAATGAAGGCTGAATTTATGGGGGTATTTTGGTTTGTTTTGCGCAGCCGCAACAGCCAACACAGGAGATCTGTGGCTATTGGTTTGTATGGTAATTTTGTCAGTGTTGGTGGTGCAATTGGTCACTGGAATTGCAAGTGCAGGTTACATGGCATAGTCAGAATTGGTGCTGGTAGTTGCATTTGGGCAAGAATAACTCAGGGAATGAGTTGCTGCTGTCGAGGTTGCAGGTGGTGTTATAACTAGTTTGAAGTGGTGCAAACTGGTCTGGGATTGCAGGTCATGAAGTCACAGGAGATTGCAGTGCAGCTTAAGTTTGCTGGAGACTTGGTAGAGATAAATTGCAGGAGCATGATCAGCTGTAGCTGCAACAGTGGCAGCTAATGCACTGAGCAGGGAAGAATGGAGTTGGCATATGCTGCTTCTGAGATTCGAGGAGATTACAAGTCTGAGTGGTTATGCTGGAGGAAAGGATTATGTGCATGGGATATGCAAGAATCCAAATGAAGTTGTTGGCTGAGGAATTAGATGATGTTGCCTGAAGCTGTTGCCATGGCCTGATGGCAGTGAAGCGGTGCTGTGTGTGCCAATGACAGGAACTGTGGTTTGTGGAGTGTTGGATGTATATGGAGAAGATGGCAATGATGCAGTTCAGGGAAGGTTATGCAGCAGATGAACTGGCACTAGGTGTTTGGAGGTGCAAGGGATTGCAGGAGGACTAACCGACTGAGATGATGAATAAGCAGGTATAAGTCTTTGTGGACCGGGCGAGAGAATGAAGTGGCATTGCCAGTAGAATTGGAGATTTCAAGTCTAGTTCAGTTCAGATTGATGGTGCTAGAGTGGGGTGACCTGAGATTGGTGTTGCCATGGCCTGAACTGCATTGCAGAGATGGCTCAAAGGAGATGCTATGGAAGTGGAGATTGCAGGTTATGATGGAGTTGAGTTGTGTGGCTCTGGGTGCTGTTATGCATTGGCCAGGGTTGCAGTTCAGAAGGATGCTGATGTGAAACAGAGTATATATATGCATTGGTGTTTTATGCAGTGAGTTGAGATGGCTGCAATGCAATTGAGGTGAGGAGATTATTTTTTTGTAATGAAGAGGTTGTCTGAGAAATGCTGTTGCAGGGAGAAGGAATTGAAATAGTGATGCAATTGGCAGCCAGGGCCATGATGGCTGGTAGTGAAGTGGTGAAGCACAATGATTGTGCTGCAGAGTTTGGCCTCTGCAATGGCTCAGGCCAAGACAAGTCAGCCCAGTTAGACACCAGCACATCTGAGTCGGTGCTGACTCAGACCCTGACTCATCCAACTCAGACCCTGACTCATCCAACTCAGCTGACTCATCCTGACTCAATGACTGACTCGGTGCTTGACCGAGTTGATCCGATCCGACTCAGAGTTGACCCGACCGATTCAACCCGTTGACCGGTGACCGGGCGGACTTTGCCGGTCACCGGAGCTATTTTCCGGAGACTTTCCGGTCGATTTCCGGCCACAATACCAGACTTCCGGCGACCGTTTTTGGGGCGTATTTTCTACACGGGTTTCTCCTTCTTGTGGGCTTGGTGGATTCTCACCTAATGGACTTTGAAGACTAGACCTAATTTTAGAAGTTGGAGAAAGCTATAAAAGGGAAGGTCTTCTACAACTTATGGATATCTTTTGCTTGGAATTTTGGAGAGCCACTTTTGTTTACGCTTCTAGGGTTTGGTTTTGTTCTTCTTCTTCCTTGTTTTATTGTTGAATATTGATGATGATGAACTCCATAGCTATGAGTAGCTAAACATCTTATTGGTTATGGGATAAAAGTTGATTTCTCAACATGCTTTTGATTCAATGAATTAGTTTTGTCTCAGTAATTATTGTTTGTGATTCACAATTAATAGTGTCATAAGATTTGAAAACTTGTTAGGTTGAGTCCGGAATCAATCCGATTTGTGTTCATCTCTAGAGCTATATTAGGGTTTTCAATACGAAAACGTTGTTTATCCCTGATTCTAAGTAGCATAATTGTGGTTAGTGCTTGTAGTGATATATCCTACTAGTCACAAGTGAATCATAACTTTTGTTAAAACGTTTAGTGCTTTTACACATTCGTTTGCATTGATGAGTCTTATTCCATAAATCTTAATGCTTTTAGGGAGTTAAACTTAATTGTGCTTTTACACTTTAGGTTACTTTCGACGAAGAATTCACATATGCATCTTTTAATGTGGTTGTGATGAAAACAGGGAATTAACGGGTTATACTTGCGATCAAGATATCCTAGGACTTTTAATAAATACGAGATTAAATACCAATTCTAATCATTGATGAAAATACATGTTTGTGAATGATACCATCCCGTGACCAATATCTTCTCCTTATTGATAATTCCAATTACTTACTTTGCTTTTAATTACTTTTATTTGTTTAAATACAACAAACATACCTTGGGTTACTTTAGAAACTAAAAGTTTATAACAACAAACGCCTCTCTGTGGATACGAACTCTTTCTTATCGAATACTATATTTATATTTAGTTGATTGAGAAAGTGAAATTATATTTGACGGATTGACAACCGACCAGTACACAGTGGATGACAGCTAAGTTGTCCTTTATTTTCGGGAATGGCTTGCGAGATATCGCAAGTGTTCAAGTATACAATTTCGCGACACTCCTAAATTTCGCTGAGTTTTCATATCTTCCTCGTGTTCTGGCTGTCGTCATTCATTGCGTCATTTATTTTACTTCCCTGCGACTCCCTCGCAATGTCGTCATTTATGAATCTCGCGAGGTATTGATGTCGCGATATTCTGATCCTACATCTTGCCTCTTCTCATGTCTTCTCTGCGAATGAGAGAATGTCATGAGAACCAATATTTTAAAATGCCGCGATTGCTCATCTTTATCTCGCAATTGTTCATCTTTATCTCGCTTTCACTCCCGTACGGAATTTATTACAGTGTTTCTTCTTCCACTCTTTTCTTGACACGTCTCTTTCAACCGTTTATTCTTGACCATTCACGTCCCATCTCGCATTAAATGCATTTGTTTTCTCGAGGATTCTTCCCTCTATATATAGTTTTCTCACCCTTCTCTTCTTCTCTTTTATTTTCCCTCTCGCAACTTCTTTTCCTCCGCACCTGCGTTTCGCTCTTGTAAATCTTTCCTTCTTTCTTTCTTTTGATCTTCAACTTTCTAATCATTCCCATACCCTAAAAATGGCTTCACTTGGTCGTACATATAAACCCCTTTTTAATGAAACTCAAAAGAATTTGCAAGAGAAGGGCTTCATCTTATCAACCATTCCTGATCAAGAATCTTCATCTATACTTTCTGCAAAGTTGTTTTCTGATCATCAATGTAATGATCAGAAGATCATAATCTCGCTAGGTCAAATCCTCGCAGGCCTTCCCATTCCTCTCTACAATCCCGAGATACCTTTATTCTATGAAATTCTTGCTCATGAGAAATTCTCGCGGGCTATTTATCAACTAAGTGGTGATTGCATCTGTCTAATGCTTGAATTCGCTAACCGTGGCGCCGGTAAGGGATCTTTATATCCTGATGATGTCAAAGATCCTAGATTCGCGGGTTTAGAAATAGACGCTGAGAAATATACTGTAGAAATTTTTTTTGCAAATTATGAAGTAATAAATATGAGAAATGATAAATCTCGCTGGGGTGCTCGATTGAAGAGAAAAGATAATATTTCCAGTAATAAGTTGCTTATGCAAGATATTGACTGGCACTCGGGCAAAAATAATGTTCCTCGATACTCCAAAGATGAGAAATGGTGGGTTGTTCCTCTATTTTTGAGCGGACCTTATATTGCAGGCTCTCATACACTCCCTGCGAATCTCGCAAACTATCATCCTTGGGAATTTAAGTGGCCCGAGAAAGCAAAAGAGGTATATTTCCTATTTCAGATTTGCTTTTACGATATTTCCTTCCTCTTATATTTATTAAATTAGACTTGTAAAATTTTCAGATTGCCAAATTGAAAAGGAGCTATGAAAGACGTCCAAAGGCGAGTACTCTGGCGATACTCCGATCAATCACGGATAAAGTAAGAAATACTTTCTTTTGTTATTTTTAACAATATTGTTGCCTCTGTTTCTTATCTTCATTCGTGTGCGAAGGTCGTTGAAGAAATTAACATTCCCGATGCTGCGAAGGTTAAAGGCAAGAATAAAATCACTCTTCGCAAGGAATCTCTTCGCCAAAATGCCATACTTAATGAGCGAGAAAATCAAATTCGTTCACTTCTTGTCATAAATAATGATGATGAATTCGCCTGGGCTGCGAAGGTTCTAGATAATGCCAGAAATAACTTAGGTGTTAATGTCAGTCTTCATGCTGAGCATAATGCATTGGTTAAAGATATGATTTCTGACAGAGAAGGTTGTTTTACTATTCTTCATTATTTTTCCACTTCTTTTTTACGAAACTGTTATTAAACTGCTAACTCATTGTCATTTGTTCGCAGAATCTGAGAAGAGGTTTCAAACTAGAATCAAGGAACTTGAATCTGAGAAAGCGCAACTTGCAAAAGACTTCTCTCTTCGCAATGACAAATATTCTAAGATGAAGAAGCAACTACAAACTACCGTGGCGAATTTCAATAATGATGTTGTTCGTTTTCGCAACCAAACTATTGAACAGATTTGCAATGATCACAACATTCCTCTTTCTTCATATCCTTGTCTTCTCGATGAAATTCCTGATAATATGCCTTGCTCAGATGTCTCTGATAGTGATGTAAGCGAAGAAGAAGAATCTGATAAAGAAGAATAAGTTGCTAGATTGTTCCATTTTCCTTTCTCTTCTTGTGATATTTGTATATTTATCCTTTTAACCTTCCATTTGTAATCTCTTATTGTAAATTTATCATATGAAAATAAATAGCAAATTTTTATTCTAATCATTCCCATACTTGCCTCTGTTATTTATTTTCATATGAGATAAATCAAGTCGATAATCTTTAAGTAATGATACTTCTTAATTTCGCAACTGTTGTTGCTGATTCTTCACAGATAAATGAAGAAATATAATCGTACTCGCAAGCTTGTTCACTTACTCGATTTCTTGTGTTATTTTATCATCATTTATGTTGAAATTCATCATTGCGACAAAATCGCAGGACGTCTTTACATTTTCATGTAATGACCCATTGATCTTGTCTTATCATTGTTTTTGTGTGGTCTTATTTTGCCTTCCTAGTTAAAGGTCTTATTTTGCCACCCCTCATTTTGCACCAATATGACAGGTCTAAATATTCTTGCGAACATAAAATCCCATGACATTGACGTCTTGCGACAAGATCGCAGGACGTCCTTACACTTTCATGTAATGACCCATTGATCTTGTCTTATCATTTCTTTAGTATTTTTGCCTCTGCAGGATATTTCATTTGCTACAATATGACAGGCCTAAATGTTCTTGCGAATATAAAGCCCCATGACATTGCCGTCTTGTGACACTTATCAGCTCCCTAGTGGAGGGTGCCGCCCTTATCATCTCCCTGGTTGCCCCTTCAAGGAGGCGTACATCGGCCATACAAGACTAGTTCCTCCCATCCGGTCTTAACAACAACCAGTTGTTTTCGCAGCCTCTTATCCCTTATACCTATAGGGTTTATGGTTACGAGACTGCACCCTAAGTTGAGTTTTCTTCGGGTCGAGTGCAGCATGTGCCAAGACTTGCCAAGAATGGCCGAGACACTTCAAATGCCCCAGGCACTCTTGGCTCAACCGTGTACCTCGGCGCCTTGAGCATACACTAACTCCTTGGAAGAGACCCTCGGGCGTCCAACCAGGGTATAACCATATATATATAATTGGAAATCCAAGGTATCTCTCCCGGATAGGCTTTTATGGGCCCCAAATCTCCATGACTCAAGTTCCAGGAGCGGTGTAACCTTTTCCCTGAGCCATGTCAAGAGATACCCCCTTATATGACGCACTTTAGGTCTTACATTTGCCTCTTGCGAAATATCATTCGCGAACTAGGGTGTACGCCATAAAGGTTCGTCCCATTCACTCACTCTTTCATTTTTGTTAATTCATTCAATCATTCATTTTTGGTTTTCTCTTGCTATTTTGTTTGCGAAGCTATCGCACAATCTTGCATTGTTTATTCATTTTTTTTTTTTTTTTTTTTAATTCTTCAATCAAACTTTCATACATTCTTGATGGCGAGATTCTCGCGTATGTCTTCTTCAATTACTATTTCTTCTTACTCTTGATATGCCTTTATCATTGCTTTTGATAATAATGATTATTCATTTCTTACACTTTTTGCTCCTGCTGCTCTCTGCCTCTGCACCATTCAAACCTCTTAATGATTCCTTTCCATCAGGATCTTCCACTGTTTTCATGCACTTGCTTTGCGATGTATCTTCATCTCTAGTATCTATGGTATCCACCATCAACCTTTCTCTTCTTTGTTCATCTTTTATATTTTGCTTCCAGCCTTTTCTTTTTGCAGCTCTTTCCTCGCAACTCTCCACATCAATCTCATAGCATTTTTGTCCTTCCATCCAGTCTCCCTTTATAACTCCAACACCGCTAGGATGAGGAAACTTTATACACCGATGATAAGTTGACGCTACGCCTGAAATTCCGTGCAACCATGGCCGTCCGATCAATGCATTATAAGGGGACTCCACATCGACCATACAGAACAAAATTTCAGTTGATAATCCTTGCAAGGGTATTCTCATATGAACTTCTCCTTTAGGCTTATTTGCTGTGCCATTGAAACCGTATATTTTGTATGTCGAAGGTATCAACTCTTCATACTTCCCACCCATAGTCTTGTAAGTATGGTAAAAAAGAATGTTTACTGAGCTCCCCGTATCAATTAATATTCTATTGATCGCCCAGAATTTTCTCGCTTCATCATCTTCGCCATCTACGGGTTTTGGATTAATTTCCATTTTACGACCAATGGGTTATCATGCGCCTCTCGCCTTCGTGAATCTCTTCCGCAGTGAAAGAAATAATTTGCATTTGCCATTCTTTTAACTGCGACGCCGTCGCGATGTTCATCACTTCTCTATCATCAGCATCCCTCGCAAAAACCCTACTGAGAACATTATCATGAAAATCTTCAATTGCTCGGTATGAATGTATAATGGAGTTGCAAAACAAATTTTTGGCTTTTGTTCCAACTTCTATTACGAATGTTTTTTCCCCTTTGCTGAATTTGTCTTGTGCATTTCTGGCGGTGGTGGTAACGGTTGAACCTTCTCTTCACTTTTTAGAAAATGATTCAGCTTTCCTTGGTCAATCATTCTGAGGATGATTCTTTTTATATTTCTTCAGTCATTTGTTAGGTGTCCATGAAAGCGGTGGTAAGAACAGAACTCGTGACTTCTATCACTTGGTGGTGGCTCATTCCCCATATTCCATGGTGCAGGTATGTTTTCCATCAAGAGTATAGCTTCCCATATTTTTTCCACGCTAGTATTTAATGGTGGCATTTTGATTTCTTCCCATACTACTCTGTGACTTCGCTGCCCTCCATGATAATTCTGTCTTCGACCTCCATAAGTTTCTTGCGGATGATCAAGCCTTTGAATTTTGTTATTGCCGCCACGGTTGTAATAGTTCCTTTCTCTTTCATATTCTTCCTGATCACGACTTCCCATAGCTACTATCTTTGGCTGTCCATCATCTATTATCCTTTCTTGTTGCACTTGCGAAGTGCTCGCTACTGTATTTATCAATTTGGGTAATAAGCTTGCATTCGCAAAGATTTGGATTTGTATTCGCAATCGGGTATGATTCCATCTCATTTTGTCTTTCCTCTAGAGCAATATATTCCTCCTGAAGTTCTCGCAACTCAGTCATTGTAATTGTATTCTTGACTCTAAAAATTTGAATATATAACAAATTGGTTGCGAACATAGCATTTATGAATGATAGAATAAGATATCTTTCATCCACTCGTCCACCATTTTGCTACACATTGTCTTCCACCTCACGCTTAAGTGTCTCAAACTTTCGCCAACTCTTTGTTTCAGCCCAAATACATCTTCAATTCCTGGTCGCGAGGAGTTGTTACTTATATATGCCCCTAAGAATATAGCTTGTAAATGATTGAATGACGTGATTGTGTTTCTTGGTAAACCCTCAAACCATTTCAAACTAACTTCTCCTGTTAAACTTGATGCAAAATATTTGATAATATGGCATCATGATTTTCCCATTGCAGCATACATCTCACATACGCTTTGATGTGTTGTATTGCGCAAGTTGTTCCATCAAAAATGCTGGTTAATGCGGGTAAATTGCACTTTGGGGTATTCCTCCTAATCGCACCTCTAGTGTAAAGGGGTTTTCGCGGCTTCTTCGATGGCCTCATCCAATTGTCTTCTTCCTCCTCCCCTTCTATTGTTCAAAGATTCCCCTCATTTCTCGCCAACTCTCTTAAGATTTGTTCGTTTACATCGGGATTCGAATTTATTGGTCTTTTTAGCTCGCCTCTCTCCTTCGTTCATGTCTACCTTGATTTTCTTGTTCAACATTTTCTTCTCTTCTTTCTCTGCGACTTTCTCCTTCATCTCGTTCACGAATTCGCACACCATTGTATCTATCATTTTCTCTTCTTGGTTGTCTATCGGTTCTCCTTTGTATTCTTTCATATTCTTCATTGATATTTCCATTGTTGCGATTTTGCTCGCGCCTTCTTTCTCGATTGTCATGATTGTTCTGCCGAATTGCTTCCTCCAATTCCCGTTCTTCCATTTCTACTCTTAATCTTTCCCTTTCGCAAGCTAGACGCGCTTGTTCAATATAATGCTTTTCGATGTCATCTTCAATCTCCTTTTGTTTCCTCTGTGTTTCTCTCCCATGCAGTATTCTTCTTCCTTCTTCCTGATTTTCTTCATCAATTGGACCATTCTGCTGCCTATTTCCTTGATTTCCGTCATTTTGGACATTCTGTAAAATCTCAGGACGTGGAATACACACCATTTCCCTTCTTTCGCAGCATCCTTCACCGAGATTTGGCTCTCTTTCTAGATTTTCTTCATTAACATTTTCTACAGGTAGTATTCTCCTCATATCATCTCTAACCGATCCTGATCTTGACCTGGTATTACTTCTCGACCTCCTATTCTGCAACCTCATATTTTTCATTCTTAACTCATGGTTTTGCCTTGTTAGATTTGCACGTTCTTCCGCTTCTAATCGCCTTTCGTCATGTATTGTTTGCCTCAATGCTTCTAATGCTGCGACTTCTTCATTTCTATGATTCGTTTCTCCCATCTCTTCTCGATTTCTCTCCTCTTGTCCATTATTTATCAATTGTTGCACTTCTTCTCTTTCTTCCATAGAATCTGATCTCCATGTATGCACGCTCACCCTATCATAATCTATTACTCTATTCGGTGTTTGGTTGAATTGGTGGTTGAATTTGACCTTCTTCTCTATCTCTTGCGTTTATTCTTGATGGTTCACCTACTTCATTTCTCCTTTCTCCAGCTAATCTCCCGCTTCTTCTTACAATTGTTGGTTGTTCCGATGCATTCCTTCTTCTAGCCATTTCTCAATTTTAGTAAGTTGTTGAAAATTATACGAAATTTCTTTCTTGTTACTCCTAATTCTTTCAATTCACAAGGTTGATCTCTACTCAATCCCTGTTTCTAGCGCCATTATGTAGTTGCAGGAAATCCTACACTACACCCCTCACTAGAATTTACACAATTAAGTCATTTTAAGATGAATGATTATGATTTCTATTGATTGAATACTTGATTTTTTACAATAGGGAATAGAAATGAGTAAAAGAATTACAATCACTCTAAAACTTTCTCTCTCCTAAAGACTTGCTTAACAATTCAAAAAGAACCCCCCACACAACAGACTGACTCAACCCTTTATATAGGGTAGTACACAGTGGATGACAGCTAAGTTGTCCTTTATTTTCGGGAATGGCTTGCGAGATATCACAAGTGTTCAAGTATACAATTTCGCGACACTCCTAAATTTCGTTGAGTTTTCATATCTTCCTCGTGTTAAAAGTTGTCGTCATTCATTGCGTCATTTATTTTACTTCCCTGCGACTCCCTCGCAATGTCGTCATTTATGAATCTCGCGAGGTATTGATGTCGCGATATTCTGATCCTACAAGTTGCGTTACAAACAGCTGTTACAACGGGTGTTGAACTGTTACAAAGAAAGATGACAAGCTTGGGATATATGTGATCTGTTGAACATCGATACTTCATTATCTTTGTTTAAATAAGACCGCCTCTGCGATCGTCCTCGTCTCCGTCCAATGTTCTTCAGCTTCTCTTCTTCACCAGCAGCAGGTGAATATTCCTGCAACTTCACCGGCGCTTCTCTGCTCCGATTCTATCGTCCCCAAAGTCTCGACTCCGATTCTGGAACTCGAACCAATCTATATATATGCACACCGGGCCAAGAATCTCGATGAAAACCCTTTTTCTCTTGCCCCTAAAGTAACGGGATTTCTTTTTATTCTTCACGCCTCTCTTACAACTTACACTCCATGTATGTGATATATCCTAATCTTATAGAGAGTATCTTACCCTTAATTCTCACGTTACTGCCATAGATGACTCGGGAAAAAAAATATTCCGAGAATAATCACAAAACTACGGGACTTCTTCTTCTCCCCTGTTTTCTTCACGCGGCTTCCCTTTCTCATCCAAACTCTTCCCAAATATATCAGAGAAGATATACGTCCAATTACACCATGTACCTTCCCTAATTAACCAACATAAATACCGAAAACTTCCTCTCTACTCTGTTCACCGAGAAAATCATGGAAACTTATTTTTATTCGGCTCAAAGCAAACTACCAACCATGTTTCCTCGTATCAAGTTAATTCCAGCTCAATCCTACATGAAATCCCGATAAAATCTCGTCCAAAAATTCTCCAAAGAGTACGCAGTCACCTGGTTTTGATTTCCCGCCAAAATGATAATTCAAACGATGAAGATGGGTTTCCCCTTAACCATAGTAGGGTGCCATTAGTCGTGGGGTGCAAATTGTGATCTTGGGTGCAAATAGTGATGGGTTACCCCTTATCAACTGATTGCCCCTTATCCAAAATGAGAGTCCGAATAGTAGGTATCCTCCGGGCGCCTTTATCAACTTTTCGAGTCGATTTCTCCACACATGTTTATTTCTCCAAAAACACCTACAAAAACATAAAATACCAAAATAAGTACAAAAATGGGTACTAACAATATAGAAAATTGAAATCAAAATAGACACATAAATGCGTCTATCAAATACCCCCAAACTTATTATTTGCTAGTCCTCGAGCAAATCATATCTAGAAAATAAAATCCTAACTCACTGTCGCAGGTATCGTCGGTTGCATTTAGCGTATGCAAAAAGCCTTTAAACCCCTAGGTGGCCCTAGTGGCCGAGTTATAGTCTCGGGAGGGCTTGCAAGAGATATACCCACAAAACCTTTACACTCCAGACCCTAGCTATCTACACAGAACCTTGGAAGGCACTAAAGAATCTCCTTGGTTGGCATACTTACTGACTACAGGAGGAAGTACCCTGATGCGAAATTCCAATTGTTGTACACGAGTTTGCACTCAAGCATACTAAAATTCATATATAAGTGACAGAGCTCTACTCAGATAGTTTCTGGACATCATAACCGGAGTCAACCAATCACATGGATAGATTAAGAAGATGGATGTAGAGAAAAGCGTAGATGGTTTTGATGTTGACTAAGGTGAATAGTGTTTCTCATATCTATCTGAAGGCCACTGCCAAAACGAACCTATCCTAATGGACTGAGATACTTGATTCGGACTAATATCAACACACTGGAATATACAAGGGAACCAGTGGTCGATAATCCTAACTATAGGTCAACTCAGCTGGCATATACAAGGGTTCCAGTGGTCGACTTTATTGAATTTATTCCGGTTGGTCTGATGGTCTGGTTTCAATTTCTAATTTTTTTCTTTTGTCTTTTTTTTTTTGTCTTTTTTATTTTTTTCCATAATATTTTTTTCTTTTTCTTTTTCACTTTTTTTTTTTCAACTTTTTTATTTTTTTTTATTTTTTGTATCTCAATCACTCTATTTCACCCTAGCAGTGGTAACAACTTGAATCGTGAGCCCCACCTAATCACTTAGAGAAACATATTTTAAAGAAAACAAAATAAGAACAGAAGTGAAAAGGATTCAACGAGATATGGTGAAACTACCATGTTTTTTCTTTAATTCTAACACCTGAGCTCTGTGCTTTTATGAATAGACTCTTTAGATGTTTCTATCTAATCAGATTGGTTCCTCAACTCTTACAACCAAAATGCTTCCATCCACTTAGATTGGTTAGTGCTATCCTTAATAAGCATAAATTTCTAGGCTCTGGAGTTTAACAATGCAACTAAAAAGTTTCTCCCATACCCCCAAACTTAAATCTAACATTGTCCTCAATGTTCAAAAGATAAAATTAAAAGCATGAACAAGGAGAAACTGTTACCATTTGAAGCAAAAGAGTTAAGGAAAGATATTACCGTGTCGCATGAATATTTGATAGGTGTTTCTACACCCTATTTACTATCTATTGTTGATAGGTGTAGAATACACCTTATTTACTATCTAGAGTTTATGCTTTCTTTGCTATTTTTTTCTTGTAAATTATGTATTTTACGCTTGTTTTGAGTTTTATAGCTACTTTGGAGTCATGTGGAAGAAAAGAAGAAGGAGTCGCTCAATTTGAGCTGAAAGTGCAAAAAGGATATTTCACAAGTGATCATTGTTGGGAGCCTAGCCACGGTTAAAGGGTGGCCAGTTTTGTTTAAAATGGAAATGTTAAAGGCACCCATGAAGTTATTCAGGGCACCCATATAGGGTGGATCGTATGCAGTAGTGGGGTGTACCATCTAACCCCAAATCCAACTTAACCCTAAAATTGAGAGAGATGTTTTCTCTCGTTCATCTCATTCACCTGAAATTGAGAAAGTAAAGCAGCAGAGCTGCTGTTATTGCCGAGACCAAATCTGAGCGATTAAAGGATGAATCAGAAAGGGGTTTTGAGTTTGAGCACAAAGATTGAAGTATTGCAGTTGCAAAAAGGAAGCAGATGAATAAATAGAGATTTGGGTGAAGGTTTGATTCAGTTATATAAGGAATTGAAGCTGAAATTGAAATGGGTTTTCCTCGATTTAGAGTTTACAGTGAAGAATTGAAGCTGTTGCTGTCGATTATGGGTTTGAATCTGAGAAGAGATTGCACTACACCAAATTCTGGGATTAGTAACAGAAATTCGTAACGGCTTACTGGCCGTTACAAAATCCCTGTTACAAATGGCCGTTACGAAAAATTTGTAACAGGCTATAGCCGTTACGAATTTTTCAAAATTTCGTAACAGAGGCCAGCCGTTACGAATTTTTTTATAGGCGTGCCAGCCACACGCTTCGTCACACCTGGGTCGTAACACCTGGAATTAGCGCGTGTGCCATTCACACACGTACAATTGTGTTTCCACCCAAGATGAGTAGCACTATGGATATTTCCTCCCATACGTGTGCCATTCACATGCGTGATTTTGAGGATATACCTTGTGAAATCCGGATCGAGTTTTCATTTTCCATTTCTCTTTTTTTCTCTTCTGCTCTTGCCTCTCTTCTCCTTCTCTTTCTCTCATCTTCTCATCGCCTCTCTTGAAGAGATTAATTGGGGTTTCAGTCATCGATAAATTCATCAAAGAGATTACAAGTGTGACAACATTTCGATCGTAAGTTTTTCATTAATCGTCTTTCTTTTAATTAGGGTTTTAAAATCGAATACGATTTTTTTTTTTTTTTATTTCGTTTTAGGGTTTTATCTTATCTGAAGAATTGAAGAACTTCGAAGGTATTTGTTTCATCATCTGTTAAATCAAATTTTAGGGTCCGAAGGATATACGGTTTAAATATACTAACCGACCTAATCTGGTTTTCGATTTCATTTTAGGGTTTGAAAGATATCGGTGGTGGTAAAGTGTGTCATATCTCAGTGAAGAGGGTGGTGATAATAGTAATTATGTGGTAAGTAAATTCATTTTTTAGGGCTTTTCTTTTCACTTTATAATCTAGGGTTTCATTTACTTGTACAATCTAGTGATAATTTTTGTTTTGTATTGATTGAAACTCTGCGAATTTGATTGTTAGTTGTTGAATTTGGGTATTCGTTCTGTTGTTGTTGCGGGTGATATACCAAATAGAACAGTGAAGATGTAGAGCTTGCAGTTGATGCTGCAAGGAAGGCTTTGTCTAGGAACAAAGGGAAAGATTGGCCAAAGGCTACTGGAGCTTTTCGTGCCAAGTTTTTACGAGCCATTGCGGCTAAGGTATTTGTGATTAATTCTCTTATTAGTGATGTCAATTTTCCATTACTTCTGGGGTTTGACAAGTTGAGACTTAGAAAGATGATATGATCTTAGTTATTATTAGAGACTACCTAATCAAGTGAAGAAAAAAAGAAAAATTTGATGCCCTCAGTCCTATGTTTGAATCCAGTTGTTATTAGAGTAGTTTTTGAGTGATTGATAGTGTAGATTTTGGCAGTAAGCGCGTAACTGGAGCAGGTTATTTAGTCCGTGTTTTAGTTGTTGCAGCAATAGTTTACATGTGTTTGTGTGGAAAATCTTAACATCTTTTGGGTGTCTTTGAAATTTTGGTTTCACTTCTCTTTGCAAGTACTTGAAAGAAAATCTGAGTTGGCTAGGCTAGAAGCCCTTGATTGTGGAAAACCATTGGATGAAGCAAAGCATGGGACATGGTATGGTAACAATGCGGTTTTTTCCTTTTACAACATAGATCCTCAGTATCCTAATCAAGAAGTAAAATATTTACTTCTCGAGGAGCAACTTCAGGCCTGCCCAATAGAGTTATTTACTTGGATTTTCTCTAGTACTGCCAATCCTGCACTTTCTCAGGTGAAATTTTACTGCTCATAATCTTTATTTATTGATTTTGTTAAGTTAATTGTAATCGGGTCTTGTTAAATCGGTTCCAGAACTCGGTAATTTGAAATGTTCTATAATATGGAATAGAGTGATTGTAATGTAGAGCCAACAACAAGATTGTAATGGTGGTGATACCTTTGTGCTTGTAATGAGAGTGCATTCCCTGTTTGTCGGCCTTGTTGTGAATATGAGTGAAGAAAGGTGAATAACTCTTATCCTCAGTGCAAGACTTGACACGAGAGAATCTGGGAATACATGTTTTCTCAATTCCTTTTGCAATGTTTGACATGGTATTTACTATGTGTGTTCTTGTTTTTTGGACAGGGATTCGAAGTTGAGACAAATAAAGAACATGGGTTGTCTCAAATTCAAGCTACTGCCGAGAAAAAAGGTTCACATGACTTGGTACTGGCTTACTGTTGTTCTTCTTTTAAGCTGCATCCGCTTTGGCGGTGCTTGCAGTGAAACTACTAATGATGTTGAGAAGAAATCAGAATGGATTTTGTGTTAGTGGTGTATGGAACAAATGTTGATGCTGTTGACTTTAGAGCAGAGAGTACAAGATAGGCGTGAGTACGTGGAACTTCGATTTTGAAGACTTGAAAGCTTAAGCATCCCTGGTATGTCTTGCATGTGTATCACTTTATAGTTTCTAAATTGTTCCCATTTTGGATGACAATCAACATGAAGAGAGGCTGCGTTACTGTTATTATTTGATTTTAAAGTACCGTTTTTCATGGGGCTAGCTTTACATGACTCTCCACTTTATTAGGTTCATGATTATGATGATGCTCAAAGTCTGAAAGAAGAAGATGAGACTAGGGATTTATTTTCTAATCACAAGGTTCTGTTCCCGTATCATCCTAAGTCTTTAATTTTTTTTAACTCTTAAGCTCTTGATTTTATATGCAGATCTAGTCTTATCAAATAAGGTGGTCTCTTACGACCTCGATACTAATAGTCTTGGATTGGCCGAGCATGACTGTGAGTATATTATCCATCATTTGTCAGGTTCTTCTACCCTTTCAAAATCCGCCACTGACTTCGTCTCTTCAGGTGCTTCTACGATCGGAGTAAAAGATAATGAAACTGGAACAATTTTTCTGGTTGATGCTAAGCACCGTGTTACCTCTCCCGCATCCTCCCTGTGTTTGGAAAGGGTATCCAGATTATTCTTACTAGCTTTCATCATGTATACTCTTGTTACAAATTAGTGCGCGCATAAAGTTTCATTATATAGGAGCAACTCAATATTCTTTAGAAATCGACTCAATCGATCGGTTGTGGAGTAGCTAGCTAGTTATGTTAGAAATTAGTCGATCGATCGATTAGGTCCAAGTATACACACACTTGGTAAAACTAACAAGATTATATCAATATTACATAAATCCGGTAATGAATTTATTGCCATAAATTAAGAAATCTTTTGGATTTGTTTCTTCTTTTATTTTTTTAGCGGAGATTTTAGATTTATTACAATTGTGCTAGTAGCACCGTACTCTTGGCAGTATTGATATGCTGATGTTCAAAATTGTTGTACTTACTTGAATGTCGACTCATTTTGCTTTGTTGTATGATCAGGTTATGTCTAGCCTGCGTAGCAACGGCTTGGAAACACGAATTGATCGGGAGAACAACTATACATGTTTTTCGTTTAACAAAAGGTTTGATCCTTTCATGGTTTGTGCGGCTTATGATTTTTCATTAGACTGCTAGCTAATATCTTACTTGTATGCATGTGGTTTCAAATATTGATGATGCTTTTCCTACAATTACTTTTACTTTCGATAATTCAGCTGAATTGAAGTCCTACCCACATGAATACCTCTTTCAGTTGGTAAGTACATTGTATTCTTCAAACTTTGTGTGAAAGTTTTGTTTTATCTTAACTTCAAACTCTTAAGTTCAACTATGTGTGAAATTATGGCAGGAGAAAGATTGGTGTGTTGGCTTTCACGCCAATGAATTGGATGCCCCTGACAGAAAGGACATGATTGTTTTAGGAGGTAATTATGCACACATGTTTGAGCCGTACCTCCTCCATATTATAAGAATTATAACTGTCCTCAAGAAATCCTTGATAGGTTATTGACGACAGCTTTTTAATCCTTCATTTCAGATCTAATTTTGTCAAATAGGGTGTTGTTATATGACCTCGAAAAGAATTCTCTTGGATTCGCTGAGCAAAACTGTGAGTATGAATGATCATTCGTTATTTTAACTTGGATTTCTTCAAAAGATTCATCATTAACGAAATTCGTTGTTGAATTCATGTCAGGTTCTTCTGCCACTGTAGTCACCGATGAAGAAACTGGAGATGCGTATCTAGTGAATGCCAAACACCATGTCATGCCTTCCACTTCGTCATATCTGAATTCAGAATGGGTGGTGACATTGTTCTTAGTAGCATCTATCCTCTACTTGCTAGATGCTCTTTAGTGCATACAGACTTGAAGTAATTCCATTATTATCTCCAGGACTAGGAGCAAATAGTGACCCATCTTTAGGAATATCGCTTCTCATTTAAATATCTCGGAAGTTAATTGACCAAGTAGTTATTTATGTGATCTTACTTGTCAAGCACGGTGCTACTAGCACAATTGTCTAGTTTGAATGTCTCTCTCGAATTCTCTGTCTCAAAGACGGTGCATACCTTTTATGCTGATGTTTTAGGAAGATCTAAACCAGTTTGAATGTCTCTCCGAATTCTCTGTCTCAGATGTATTACTGTTGTTTTCATATCTCCTCAGCTATGCGATGGCAGATCTCTTTGGATGGGGTTTCCATTAGTGTTTCTGCAGCAACTTCAGCTGGTGGACGGACAAGAGGGATTATACCCCTGAAATCATACACAAGCAAGAGGTTCTATCATTAAATGGCAGCCATTATGTCCCTTAGCAGCTGCAAGTTTTGAGTAAGTTTCTATGTAGTTTCTACTTACAGTGATTTAAGTGAGAATGAACTGAACTTATGAACTTAGTAGGTTTCTATGACTTCCCTCAGAATTTGATACTTAACAGTTAAACAGATATTTTTTTGTACTTCAAAGAATTTGTATTCTTTTTTGAATTGATTGAATGTTGAAATGAATTGATTAATCGAAGAAGGTATTGAATGTGGATTATGGATGGAATGAAAGGTGTATGCATGATATTTGGAATGCCTGGCTTATTTCCGGTAGAAAATGAACTGTCGGTCAATATTGACCTGCAGTAATTTTTTTGCTGTTACAAAAAAAGTTCGTAACGGCTCTAAGCTGTTACAACAGCTCTGTTGCAAAAAAATTCGTAACGACCACGAATGTTACCACGTGGCAAATTCAGTAGCGGCTCAAGCTGTTACGAGGGCCGTTACAAAAAAATTAAAGAACTGCCACAAAGCCGTTACAAAAAAATGTAACACCCACTTTTGCAACAAAGTAGGCCGTTACAACCCGTTTTAGTAACGGATGCAGTTATTTCTAATCCCAGAATTTGGTGTAGTGATTGGGTTTGCACTGAATTGAAGATGATGGTGGTGGTCGCGATATGAGGAGAAGGAGATAGTCTGTTGTTGTGAGTAAATGGGTTTTCTGTGAACATTCAGAGAAGAAGAAATTGGAGATGAAAATGGGTTTTGTGGTTGTTGATTGTCATGGTTGTTGATGAAAATGGGTTGGGTCCAGATTCGATAATAAAGACATGGAATAAAGAAGATGGTGTCGCTACCATGAAGAAGATAGGTTCGATCTGTTGCTGTTCTTGAGATGAAATTCGAGATATTGATGTCGATTCGATGAGCGAGAAATAAGGAGGATGAGTATGACGCAGCTGAGAAAATGGGTTGTCAAATTAAGTACCAGAAGTTGAGTTTGGATGGTGCTAATGGTGGTCGCTGTTATAACAGATCGAGAACTATGATGGTGGTCCGATATAGAGAAGGAATTAGCGGATCGAGAGAATTGTGATGCTACTAATCTATTGCAGGTGACGGGTTTGTAATGGTGATGAATGAGCTAAAGAAATAGATGTATGTTAGGTTCTTAACAGGTGAAGAAAGGAAGGCCTGAAATTGGCCGGGAATCAGCCAGAAACAGGGGAGGTTCTGCTGAAATTGCTACTCGACCGAGTTAACTCAGTATCGGCCGATGAGCCGATTCAACCCAATCCAGTTAGACCAATCAGCCGAGTTAGAAGCTGACTCGGTGTCTGATTTCACTTCCCCTTGACCCGCTGACTAACGAAGACTGTTATCTTGTCCGTTAACTATGACGGTTCAGTAACGGAATATTCCGTCGACGGAGAAGAAGATTCCAGTGATCGGCATGCAACTTTCTGGCCGATTTCCGGTGAACCGAGAACTTTTCAGGCGACCCTAAAATTACATAATTTTGTGTGAAATTCTCTCATGGGTGTGAAGACTTGGGTTTGGAATTGGATGAAGAATTGGGCTTGAATTTGGAAAGAGAGGATGGAAGATTTGAGAAAGACTTGGATTTGGAAGTTGAGCTACAAAGGGAAAGGGATTCTATTCCTAAGAGGATTGCAAGCAAATTGAAGCCTATAAATAGAGAAGTTCTCTACTTTTCTATACATCTTTTACACACACAACACTTGTGTTTTTGTTTGCTTTTCAAAATTCTTCTTTTAATTATTTGTGTGAATTTCAAAAACATGAGTAGCTAATTTTCTTATTGATTGAGGATGAATTCCTAGTTCTTAACATGTTTTGAGTTTTGTTTTAAATCTACTTTGAAGTTTTTCACATGATTATCGTTTGTTTTTACTAATAGGAATGTTTATACATTCATGATTGATTGATAGATTGTTTGGGTGGCCAACTAAATTGATTTGTTAATTGATCTAAAGCTAGTGAAAGTTAGGGGATAAGTAATCGTTTCTTGACTCTTACATAAGTAGCAAACACGAGATCTTGCAGAGGGATTCCGTGGAGCAATTGTGTGTGAAAACAACGCTAGAAAGTGGACCAAGCGAACCGAGTTTAACTACTAGTACTAAACCTAAATTCATAAATCTTAATGCGTTCGGGGAATTACATCTTGTAAGCGAACCTCAAGGTGGTTCTTTTGAATAGAATCTGATAACTAGGCGGACTTGTTACTCAATGAAATAAGGGATTTTGGGGTTAGCTAAGCGAACCTGCTATCCTATGGTTGGTGATAATCTGTGACTAATAACATGTGGATGAAAAACATAACTTGAATCATTGTTTTGCAACGAAGAAGGATTCCTTGATCTTGTTTCTGTTATTGATTTCAACTTTATCTTTGAATTGCTTTATTTTTTTTGCTTCATAAAACAAAACCCCCCTTTGTGACAATTTTACAACTAAAAATCTCTTGCTCCTCGTGGGAACGAACTTAACTACCACCATATTACTTGTTAATTGAGTGGAAAAATATTCACTAATTTGTTGTGGTTACGACACGCATCAATTGTTTATGCTTTCTCTACTATGTTTTCTTGTAAATTATGTATTTTACGCGTGTTTTTGAGTTATTAGGTACTCTGGAGTCGCATGGAGAAAATGAAGAAGAAATCACCCAATTTGAACGAAAAAAGAAAAACTGTCATTTCACGAGCGAACACTATCTGGAGCCCAGTTAAGGTTAAGGGGCAACTCTCTTTTGGAGGCATGATTAAGGGCAGACAGCTGTAGTTAAGGGGTTGTCATTCATGGTATCCCTTATCATTTATCAGAGGGTGTAATTATCATTGGGTGTAAGTATCCGTCCAACCCTAAATTGAGAAATATCTCCTCTCAATCATTTGCAAACCTAAAACAGAAATTGAGAAAGAACGATATAACATCGTGGGTGCTTATTTGTTAATTAGGATCGAAACATTCCCAAAATTAAATCAAAAATTGAAGCAGACATGGATTACTAGAACTACAGAATGGGCGAGAGATTGAAATGGATTTGAATCACAAATTGATGAAGAACATATGGGTTGTGGCTGTTGATTTCGAAAGAATTGGAGGTGATGTTGATGGCTGCTGCTGTGAGGCTCGAGATCCAGAGAAGATGATAGTTTGAGTTGTTGCTATGGATGATGTGAAATAAGAGGAATTCGAGAAGGATTAAAGGGTTGGTATGTGAAGAAAGATGATGGTGAAAGAGAGCTGAAATTGAAAGAGCTATTAGATCGAGATTCAAAGTTGTTGGCAATGAAGAACAAAGAATCGAATGATTAAATCAGGTTGAAGATTAATGGGTTCACTGGAAATAGCCGAGATTGAGGGTTTGCTGTTGTTGAATCCAGAAGAACAATGGGTTTGTGAAGAAATGGATCTGGGACCGTCTTTGTGGCTTTGAATCTCGAGTCTGTGATGATTGAAAGTAATGGGTTTTGACCGAATTTGCTTGGTGGTGGTTGGGATGGGCGAAATATTGAATCGATGTTGTTAATGTGTTGGTGATCTTTGTGGAAGAATAGAGGAGAAGGGTTTGATGGTGGTTGAAATTGTAAAAAGATGCAGATGGTGGTGGCAGCTATGACCGAGTAAGGGAATGAAGAGAAGATGAAGAACAATACCCCTGCTTTGCTCTTGAGGTCGAGTTGGTGTTGGTTGCGATAGCTTGATAGCAGAGACAGGAAAGATGATGCGATATTAAACTAAAAATTGCAACTTGTGAGTGCAATTGGAGTTTGTTCTTTGTTGCGGGGAATGAATGAAATCTTTGCTTGAGAATGAGTAGATGTATGTTAGGATTCTTAACAGGAGAAGACCAAAAGAGGCCTGAATTTGGTGCTGAATCGCCATGAAAAAGAGGAAACTCTGTCTAAATCTTTCCTTCGGTGAGTCAACTCAACGTCGGCGATGATCGATCCAGACGAGTCCGATGACCGATCCTTCTGAATGACTCAGTGAGTAAGCCGAATCAGCCTGACTCAGAAGCTAACTCGCTATCTGCCTTGACCCATTGACTGACGGTCTGACTAGAATGACCGTTAACTTTAATGAGCACGATGACGGAATATTCCTTCTAAAGTGAAGAATCTCGGGCCAAAGCGGCGACTTTTCAGGCGGGATTCGATGGTACCGATTCAAACGACTTAATTTGTGAAGAATTCTCTAGAATCGTCTAGACTCATGGCTTTGAGGAATTAGACTTGAATTTGGAAAGTGAAGATGGAAGATTTGAGAAAGACAAGGATTTGGAAAGAAGACTTACAAAAGGAAAAGGATTCTATTCCTAAGAGGAATGCTAGGAAATTGAAGCCTATAAATAGAGAAGTTCTGTATACACTTTTACATACCTTTTACACACACAACACTTGTGTTTTTGTTTGCTTTTCAAAATTCTTCTTTTAATTATTTGTGTGAACTTAAAAAATTCTCTTTTTAATTATTTGTGTGAATTTCAAAAACATGAGTAGCTAATTTTCTTATTGATTGAGGATGAATTCCAAGTTCTTAACATGTTTTGAGTTATGTTTTAAATCTACTTTGAAGTTTTTCACATGATTATCGTTTGTTTTTACTAATAGGAATGTTTATACATTCATGATTGATTGATAGATTGTTTGGGTGGCCAACTAAATTGATTTGTTAATTGATCTAAAGCTAGTGAAAGTTAGAGGATAAGTAATCGTTTCTTGACTCTTACATAAGTAGCAAATACGAGACCTTGCGGAGGGATTCCGTGGAGCAATTGTGTGTGAAAACAACGTTAGCAAGTAGACCTTGATCTAAGAGTCTAACTACTAATATCAACCTAATAAGTTCATAAATCTTAATGCGTTTATTTAAATTACATCTTGAGTGATCTACTACTAGGTGGTTTGGTAAATAGAATCCGGTAGTCGAGAACTTCCGTATCCGGTGATACAAGGGATTTAGGGGTTTAGCACTGATCTAGCTGCTTTATCTACGGTTGGTGATAATCTGTGACTAATAACATGTATTGGAAAAACATAACTTGAATCATTGTTTTGCAACGAAGAAGAAATCCTTGATCTTGTCTCTCTTATTGATTTCAACTTTATCTTTGAATTGCTTTGTTTATTTTCTTTTGCTTTATAAAACAAATCCCCCTTTTTGTGACAATTAAACAACTAAAACCTCTTGCTCCTCGTGGGAACGAACTTAACTACCACCATATTACTTGTTAATTGAGTGGAAAAATATTCACTAATTTGTTGTGGTTACGACACGCATCAATATTGGGTTACCTCCCAAGAAGTGCTAAGTTTAAAGTCTTCAGGCTGACTAAGAAAGGATTAGTCACCTCATAAAATCATAAAGTAATAGCCGAAATATTTGTGGGTCATCAAAACCAAATAAAGCTACCACAAATAAAAGGAATTTGCAACCTGCCAAAAAAATAAACAAATAAAGCACATCCTTGTCTAGTTTCCTGTTTAAGACAACCACATCTAGCTGTGGTTCAGGTTCGGGCTTTATAAAAGGGTCTAAATAAATTTTTTTGGGCAGCATTTCCTCATAACTAAGATCCAAAGGATCAGGTTCTAAGGTCTGGAAAAATTTAGAAGCACATAATAATAACCTAAATAACTGCGGATCCTTAAAATCAATCAGGTTTGACTCACACAATTGACCATAATGAGAGTGGTAGTCATTCTTAAGCAAACGTGTCAATTATATTTTCCTAAAATAATTAGGTTTAGTCTCATAACTTAATAACTGACATGTTTGGAATTTAAACATTCCCACAATTGGAAGAAAAAATTTTGTTGGGAAAACAAAATCAATCTAGGTATCACGGGTACACTGTAAACCACATCAACCGAGAGGATGGGTTTCTAATAACTGAACTTCCTTATGGACATCACTAGGTTCAGGAAAACGTGTATGAAGAGAATCTTTTAAAATGGTTGAGGCACATATGTCAAGTCCCAAGTGAGGGATCTCTAAAGGTAAGGCACAAGGAGAATGATAATCACCCCCAAACTTAGAGTTTTGGGTGTCTCTAGATAGACTAGCTACAATTTCCCTAATTTCTAGATCATCGGAATCCTGAAAATGGTCAATTGCTTCTTCTAGGTTATACTCAGGTGATGCATCCTCACTCATATTTAAAAGCTCTATGAGTTCATCTTCTTCGTCTAAGGCTATTGTTTCTAAATCCTTGGACTCTAAAACAGTATTCTCAGTATAAACCCGTTCCTCTAAACCATTATCGGCTTTGTAACTAGGAAATTCTACATCGTCTAAAACGGAGATAATTCTAGTCAAATCCTTGTCCTTTTGAATAGGTGAATAATTATTAAAATTATTTGGATTTGAACTATAAATAACATGATCTTATAAAGCTCAGTTGGAGTAACAAATTCCTGTTCACTGTGCCCACATATTTCAAATTCTTCATCAACACTATCCTCATCATAATCATCATTATAATAGCATGAAAATGGTTGAACCCCATTTAAAGTAGTGTTACCAATTCTATCCTCGTCATCCTGATTATGTGAGTAACTATCCTCATTTTTCAATGGTACTATTGGAAACACTGTATTGGAAATTAAGATTATTTTGAGCGCTTCTTTTACGGGCCTCTAACAAAGGATTCTGAGTCGACTCACATGACTTCCCGATTGAATCTAGGAAAGAAATTTCACTCGTTGTATTGCTTTCGTCCATAACTAAGTTATTCATTTACGCTAACATACGTGTCGACTCATTAACTTACGTGTTGACTCTAGTAGAGAGGAATTTTGCTCGTACGACCAGTTGGCGTGTGGATAGTAATTGGGCTCACTATGGTATGGACCATATCCTTCAAAAGGCTGATGTTCCCAACCACTATTCACATTATGGTCAAAGTAGTAACGTCCATTTTGAAACTCAGTCGGATATTCGTTGTATTGGCTATTGTAATACCAGTTCGACATTCTATTGTGCACGTGCAAATGCAAGATTGACTAAAATGGGTAGGCTCAGGTTACCACAACAAAATATACCCAAAGGTACGAGGCTGAGGTTTGTGGACTTTCAGCTGGTAACTCCCATAAGGCCCAAGGCACGGGTTCAACTTACTAATCCACGAGTTTTCCTAAACTCGGTAGTCTGACGATGCAATTGGTGTGTGCACGTGTTTTTTTTTATAAATAAAATACTAAAAAAATAAACAAACAATATATACAAGTCCAAAAATAAAGAAAATAAGCCAACTTTTCACCTTCGTTTCAAGCAAAACCTGCACAACAAAAGCAAAAATACCCAAAGTAAAATCAAATAAAAAAAAATATATATATATATATAAAAAAAAAAAATTCCAAAACCTAAAACCTAAACCGAAATACAAGTCCCCGGCAGCGGCGCCAAAAATTGATGTAGTTTTGAAGTTGTTGTAAAGTGGTAAGAAAGATGTCGTTCACTCGGACTTGATGAGATTGATTTTAGACTTAATAGTAGAAAATATATACAAAATATTGTCACGATATCGAGAGGTACTGAGACTCAAGATTCCACCAATTCTCACATTCATGTGGTTCAACTAATAATTTTAAACATTTATAGCTCAAATTTATTGACTCTAATTCATTGCCGAAAGTAGATTTTGAAAGTAATGACTGTATATCTAAAGCATGAGACACCAAAACACTTAAGAAAGCATGACCCATCAATTGAAATCACAATCATTCAATAAAAATCATAAGATATGATTAAAAATCAATGCAACAAGTCATAAAAGAATTAATAGAATTACCACATGCATGAAATATGGCTTCCTCCGTCGCCTCAGTGTTGGGGTTTAGCTCCTCATATTATTCACGTGCTCAAAATAGTTGTTCATAGCTCAAATAGGTGAAAAACAAGAGAAAACTAATAAAGCAGACATTTGCAACGCTGCAGTGGCGTTACAAACAACTGTTACAACGGGTGTTGAACTGTTACAAAGAAAAGATGACAAGCTTGGGATGTATGTGATCTGTTGAACAACGATACTTCTGTTATGCTGTTTAAATAAGACTGCCTCTGCGACTGTCCTCGTCTGTCCAATGTTCTTCAGCTTCTCTTCTTCACCAGCAGCAGGTGAATATTCCTGCAACTTCACCGGCGCTTCTCTGCTCCGATTCTATCGTCCCCAAAGTCTCGACTCCGATTCTGGAACTCGAACCAATCTATATATATGCACACCGGGCCAAGAATCTCGATGAAAACCCTTTTTCTCTTGCCCCTAAAGTAACGGGATTTCTTTTTATTCTTCACGCCTCTCTTACAACTTACACTCCATGTATGTGATATATCCTAATCTTATAGAGTATTTTACCCTTAATTCTCACGTTACTGTCATATATGACTCGGGAAAAAAAATATTCTAGAATAATCACAAAACTCCGGGACTTCTTCTTCTCCCCTGTTTTCTTCACGCGGCTTCCCTTTCTCATCCAAACTCTTCCCAAATATATCAGAGAAGATATACGTCCAATTACACCACGTACCTTCCCTAATTAACCAACAGAAATACCGAAAACTTCCTCTCTACTTTGTTCACCAAGAAAATCATGGAAACTTATTTTTATTCGGTTCAAAGCAAACTACCAACCCTGTTTCCTCGTATCAAGTTAATTCCAGCTCAATCCTACATGAAATCCCGATAAAATCTCGTCCAAAGAGTACGCAGTCACCTGGTTTTGATTTCCCGCCAAAATGATAATCCAAACGATGAAGATGGGTTTCCCCTTAACCATAGTAGGGTGCCATTAGCCGTGGGGTGCAAATAGTGATCTTGGGTGCAAATAGTGATGGGTTTCCCCTTATCAATTGATTGCCCCTTATCCAAAATGAGAGTCCGAATAGTAGGTATCCTCCGGGCGCCTATATCAACTTTTCGAGACGATTTCTCCACACATGTTTATTTCTCCAAAAACACCTACAAAAACATAAAATACCAAAATAAGTACAAAAATGGGTACCAACAATATAGAAAATTGAGATCAAAATAGACACATAAATGCGTCTATCAAGTGTTATACTTCGTAGTCTAATTCCTTAATACTATGACCATATTATTATGATCATGTCTCTTTACTAGAGTATTATATACAATATGTACATTATGTACATCTTTGCATGTTATGTTTTTCAATATACCACAACTTGAAAGATATGTTAGGAATGAAACAAGTTCAAGTCAATATTACTAACCTCGAGTGGAAGGATGATGTCGCCGTTGTAGTTCGTTACTTCTTCACATTCTTCAGGTCTTCGGAGTAATACTTGTATGTCTCAAAATTCCTAGACTTTCTAGTCTAACCTAAACGAAGTTGACTCTAGTATTTAATTAAGTGACTCTAGATGAGTTTTGATACTAAAATATGACAACCAAACTTGACATACCAACACTTGGTGAGTTCAACCGAACTATGCTCTAACAGGTCTCTAATACGAATTTCATGTATATAACTTTTCATGTTATTTTTCCAATCTAAACGACTTGAAAGTAATGATATAGAAATAGAAACAAGTCAATTCTTGTATTATTAACCTCAAGTAGAAGGATGATGTCTTCGTTGTTGTCGATACGTTTTCAGAATCTTGAAGTCTTAATAGTAATACTTGTATGCCTCAACATTTCTAGACTTCCTTGTCTAACCTAACGGTGTTGACTCTAGTAATTCTGATCAAGCGATTTATGAGTTTTGATACTAAAATATGACAACCAACCTTGGCATACCGACGATTCGCGGGTTCAACTGAGCAGTGGTCTAGCACTAACGATAAATTATGGTTTAATAGATTAGGCTTGTTTTTTAAAAAAATTGTTAAATAGGTCCTCTACTTCTGCTGTCTCATGAATTTTACTTTTTCATGGCCCATAGGATTTTTTTTTTAATTTTTTTTTTTGATAATCAAGGAACCTTTTCAATAATGGTAATTCAAGGTTACAATGTAGTTAAGAGTGAAAATAAGAGAATACAAAGAAACAAGATCATACCGTAAAAGAATAATACCGAGAAATCCGTCAAGAGAAAAGAGAAGGATTACCATAGTAAGACAAATACAAATATAAATAATATTTGATTAAATCAGAGGGAGAATGGTTCATCTCAGAATTATATTCCAACTTTTTTTTTTTTTTAATTCTTAGAAAGATATACTCCCAGAATTAAAGTGATTTGCTCAAATCTCTTGTAACTAGGGATGAAGATTCCGCCAAAAAACTACCGATGAAGATTTCATCTTCGGATAAATTAATAATGAAGATTCCGATGAAGATTTCGTCGTCGGAGACAATAAGGATGGAGGTTCCGTGGTCCCTATTGATCTTAAAACCCAAACTCATAACTAAGAACTGTCATTAAAGTGTAGATAAACCTCCAAAGAGGATAGATAAAACCACCATAATAGTGTGGATAAATAGAAAACATGATAACAACTAATAAACTAAAGTAAGTAACTAAATTATAAAGCAAGAAAAAGTGAAGAAACATGCTCAATCTCACCCAAAACGGACTAGATCTGAGCAGAACAAGAGTCACTGGTAGTGTTTTTGTTAGAGAAGAAGAATGAGTGAGAGAGAGTGGAAAGAAGAAATAAGATCATACATTTGATTTTGGACCAGGAAAATTATGATTGGTCATATTTCAAGTGGTATCAAGTCAGTTTGGTCCACCTACAGTTAAGAGGCTTTCTGTTTGCTCATTTTATTACTAATACAAAACTATAATTTCTCATTTATTTTCTCTGCTTCTTTTCACGTCACTTTCTTCTTCTTTTTTTTATTTTGTTTCTCTTCTTTTTTTTTCTCTCTCTTTTGTATTTTCTCTTCTTAAAATTTTAAAAAATAGAATAACATACAAATAAAATATCATTCAAACTAAAGTCGATTTTTTTATTTTTTTTTTTGGAAAGCTCTCTGTAGTTACGGATAAAAGTGGATAGGAGGCTAGTCCAAGTCACAACAAGTATTATACCCAAATAGGGAATGGGCCAAAAGATCCTTTCCCAAACACAATTTCCTTTCCTTTTATAAATATCTCTTTCTTACCTCAAGATGACACATGTCACTAGTCTAGTAATATACTAAAACTACCACTTTCCTCTCCCTCAAGTTACTCTTGATAGGAAGTCCAAGATAACCAAGAGGTCAAACCAAATTTCCTTGGGCTTTGTGTTTGGGAGCGGCTCAACTTCCTTCAAAAAGGGGGTTGCGCTAAGTCTCCAACTTAGAGGAAGATGACTTTAGGGATTTAGGGCACCCTCCGTTCTCTAGGGTTGCCCATTTTCATGTACCAATATAAGTCCCCTGACTGTTTGACCATGCGACTAGCTTGGTCAACAGTCACCCAAGACCGTTGACATTCTTTCAGTTCTTCTATTCCTCGTGCCTTGTGGCAGTTACACCACCACGACACATAAGCGGTGTGGGAAGTAACTTCTTTTGTAACCGTCGCACTTTTACCAACCTATAAATACACGTTGATCTCCTCTTTCTTTTTTATTTAATTGACTTCTGCTGAGTGAGTTATATTCTATAGCTTTTACATATTATGCAAAATATGTAAGTATTGACTAAGGGGGAGAACATATCACCGTATTATTTCTTTAAAGTCGCGATGCAATCAAACTTTGAGGAAAATTATAATACTATGTTTTTGTAAACAACCATTGAGTAGAGTGATTTATCATTCTAAAAAGGGTTTACGTGAAGTAGGAAGAATTCAAGACGATGTTGAAGGACCAATGAAATCAAGCATGATGGATTTTGAGTTGAAAGATCATTTTATTTTGAATCCACGTGTATTCAATAGTTTTGTCACTAAAATTGAAAAAGGGGGAGATTGTTAGAGCACTGCTCGGTCAAACTCACAAGTTTTGTTATCTCAAGTTTGTTGTCAATGTTAGTTAATCAAAATTATACCTTGATTTCTAGTCTACTAAAGTCAAGTCTCGGACTAGGTATAAAAATTGGTAGTTGAGTATCAAACATCACTGAATAACCCTTGAAGACTGAAGATCGACGAAGATATTTGGAGAAGTTCATCAACACAAGAGGTATGTGAAAATACGAGGGTAACCAAATACACCACAATCTTTTTGTTTCAACCTATAAGTCCTCTTACCAAGTGTGATCGTCTATGGACAAAGTCGAGACAATATAACAACTTCGGTATTCACACTTTGTGTGATCATCTATGGATACGAGATCGAGACAATACGACAACCAAAGTGTGATACTTGATAATTGGTTCAGACTTAACCAATATCTATAGGATGACTTTCAAGTATATCGGAGTTAACGTAAAGTGCAATTTACTTTAATTATAATAAAACAATTATAATGTGGAAATCAAAAATAAATGGCACAATAAGATTTTGTTAACGGGGGAATCTGCAAATGCAGAAAAACCCCGGACCTAGTCCAGAATTGAGTACTCTCAAAATTAAGCCGCTATACAAAATCTACACCAACTTCGTATAGTTAAGACCAAGCAACTACCCCTAGTTTACTCAGTTTCCTCAGTATCCCTGCGCTTCCGACTTCGATGAGTCACGCACTGGTACAATTCCTTTAGATCGTATTCCAAACAATAAAGGAACAACGAATCTGTTTGGTAACAACTCTATTAATTCTTTTCAAGATAAAGATATCTTAAGTCATACGTAAAGGCTCTTCCATTTAATATAATAAACTCCTTTGCCTGGTTAGATCAATCTATCCAATAACTACCAAAGTAGTTAAGTTTAGATTCGCAATAAATCAGTATAGATATCAACGAGAAACTATAAAGCGATGTCGATCTCACGCAACTAATCAATTGAATAAATTCGATTCTAGTTGGGTCTCAGCCGATCAAGGTTTGTGCACACCCAAAGATACGAAAACCAATAAGAAATCTTCTTCGTCTTCAAATCTTCTTTAATCTTCAATAATAACCTGCACAACACCACTTGAATCTCTTGTGATCAATCATACACAGAACAGAGTATGTTAACAATGTATTATCACAAGATGTCTTAAGATCTAACAACAGTTCTAAAGATCTCGTCAAAACTTCGATCAAGTTTGAGTGAATCTTATATCATAAGAGAAGATTCTCAAGAATAAACAAACTAGGTGCAATCAAAGTTTCAACAAATGTTAGTCAATCAAATCAATCGAAAACTAATAACACTACAATTATCTAGTTTCCCACCAACGGTACTCGTAGAGCTTCTTGATCCCACAAAAGTCTTTAAACGAGCGGTCGTAAGAGATCTCACCTAATTATGATACTTTCCTCTCCGAATAGACGGCTCCACCAGAAATAACAAGAAATGAAGTTTGCCTGGCTCTTCGGATAGTTTGCTAGAAATGCAAACTTAGGTATTTATAGACCAAGGATGCTTGGACACCAAGGATTTCCAAAACCGAAAATATTCTCAAGATATGCAATGAATAGAAAAATTCAGTTTTCCTAATTCCAATAAATGCTTGTCCAATATTTCTGAAATCTCTCAATAGAAAATCTCCAATTAGTAAATGCAAATTACTAATTTTTATTCTCTAGAGATACGCATTTTAATTAAAGCATATAAAACCAAAAACCTTAACTAAAAGATAATTAATTTATCTCGGCACAGGATCTCCTTGAGTACTAAGGAATATCTTTGAACAATAAATGATAAGAGTTATTGTACGTGTTCAAAGTATGTTGACATCTCTTTAATGTAAATCCTAATTCATATTTACATGGATTTACAATCGGTTATACCACACTTCCAAACAAGTTTAGAATTGGTTGACCTTTATTCCAAGATAACTATGTGTGTAGCTTACCCCAAAACCTATAATGAGTCACTAAGGATCTAAATCTTTTACTAATCCACGAGCTCAATTATATAATGAGTCACTAAGGATCTAAATCATTTACTTAAACATTCAATTAAGAAATCTTTATGTGCACAACTATCAAAACTTAACCCAAAAAAATAACTAACCCCTCTCAAAATACACAAGAACTCAAAAAGACCCAGTGGAACTCGTTCAAATGTTACATATACAATAGTGAGATGGTTTGCAAACATAACATAAACACAAACTAAACATAGGCACCATGGCGAAAACTAACCAAATTAAGTGTTATAGGGCACTCACCGACTCTTAACTCCACTCTTATCTCTACCTTGAAGCTTCCAAGACTTGAACGACTATCTTTATGTGGACAACTTGATCGACACAAGTATGGGTTGAATCGAATAATGAGAAGATCGAAAGGGAGAAAAGGAAAGTGAGAATTGATTGTGAAAAGCATGTTAGCATATCATCCTTATTTCTTTATTTGCTTTTAGTTTATTTTATTTTCATAAAAATCGGGTGCCAATTTGACAACCTAGACCTCTCGTAGAAATAACAACTAACTTTCAAGTAATCACTAGAATGATTTGAAGACAATGTAGGAAATCGATAAAACGCGGAAAAATAGATAAAGCATATTAAAACAATAAGTTGTACGAAAAATATAAAGTTCTACCAACCAATCATCTGTCACACATTCACAACAGAAATAATAGTCGAGCGATGTATTCCTTTGGAGTAGCAAGAGTGACTCTTGCGGATTCTTCAATGATCATTAAAGCCCCTGAGATTTTCGACCTCGTAGTCAGATAAGATTTGGTCCTTACCAGTGCCTCAATGTACGCGCACTCTACATAGCAAGTATCCAAAGAGATCTAATGGTGACAATATTATATCCGATAGAAGAACTTAATCACGGAGAGCCTTGTACCTCTCGCAAATCAAGTCCAACAATCAAAGATAAGATTCTCAACATCATTCACTCCAAATACCAAAACATAATATAATAGCTTTTGAAAGTAATTTAAAAGAATAGTAAACATCCATGTATGAGACATGAGTTGCCCGTACAGAAATGGGAAAATAATATTGCGGTGTATCGCCCTAGCCATAATAATATTGCGGTGTATCTCCCTAGCCATAAAATAATATTGAGGTGTATCTCCCTAGTCATAGTGCATAAAATAGATATAAATTTGGGGCACATATCTCATACCAATCAAAAGGAAACTTTCTCTCTTTCATGCTAACAGTAAGTAAAGATTGTAACCACTTTCCAGTCAATAAAAAAAATCACATTTTGAAGATAAGTAATTACTCCCAAAATAAAGATATTAGTTATTTCTAAAGATCTAATCCCATCCCAAAGTGTAAAAGAAAACTAGTTTATATTACACACATATATATACATGCATACACATATCATATAGTAACAAAGATATGCATGAATTTCACGAAAGATAGATTTGTAAAACAATAATGAATACAAGAGAGTTCGTTAACGATTCCAACCTCTTTTGATGACAAGCCTCGTCTACCTTCACTACACCAAATTCTGGGATTAGAAACAGAACCAGGTCGTTACAAAAACGGGTTGTAACGGCCCTCGCCTGTTGCAAAAGTGGGTGTTACATTTTTTTGTAACGACTTTGTGGCCGTTACGAATTTTTTTTGTATCGGCCCTCGTAATGTGACTTGAGCCGTTCTTAATTTGCCACGTGGTAATAGCTCGGGGCCGTTACGATTTTTTTTTGCAACAGGGGATGTTGTAACAGCTCGAGTCAGCATTCTAACTTTTTTGTAACAAAAAAAATATCGCCGGTCAACCTTGACCTGGTCAAAATTGGTCGATGCACCAATTTTGACATGGTCAAGGCCGACCGATAGTTCATTTTCTCATCGAATTCCAAAAACTACCCGCATACACCTTTCATTTCATCCTCCACAATCAACAATATTTTCTTCAATCAAATTCATCTCACATTCAATCAATTCTTATCACATTCAAATAGCTTAATACAAAAAGAACTTAAATTCTTCTAAGTATCAAAAATTTTGTTAAGTATGAAATACTAGGGGATACTAAGTATCAGTTCATAGAAATTCTTATGTTCACAAACTCATCTAACTTAGAAACACATAGAAACTTACAAAACTTGCTTCGCTCTCCAACCTAATGATCGCCTTGTTCTCCAACATTTCTGCTCCAAACTTGCAACAGAGCATCAATTCAATTAACCTGCAAACACAAAAAATATCTATTTAGATGTCGGAAGTATGCACAACAAAACTAGAGGGGATAAATTATGAGGTTACTTTCTGCCAGGTAGTAAGAGAGGTGGAGCAGGGCAACTTACGACATCAAAGACCAAAGCAACCACAACTTACATGAATTCTTTAGTTCCAGACCTTGCAATGGTACCATGGTTGTTCACCAAATCTGAAACAACCAATAGTAAACACCAAATTATCAATTTGACTATTTTAGGTTAAGCCAACAGAAAAGAACATGATATATATAGTTGCAGTTAGAAGTACTAACCTGACTTGAACATGATATATATGTGTACCTTCTTCACTAAACAAAAACGGCATATCCAAAATGAGATTAAGGGTACCATAAGTACAAGTCATTATAAGTTCTAAGATATGAAGTCTTCAAAACGATAACTGTAGAATTATGTACTGAGCGGCACAAAACCTGTAATAAAAATAAGCCTGACATTAGTTAACAAGTCATTAACCGCAGACAAGGTGTGACATAATGATAGATCTTTACCTTGCAATCTGTGAAGGTATCTGAGGAATTCATGCTCTGTGTGGTACCTGAAATCAAAGATAAAGGTCAGATGAAACCTATAGAACAAAAAACTTCCATCCTTCGGAAAAGCAAGTCAGTGAAAAGGGCATACGAGTTGAAGATTGGGTGGGTGAGATAAGAGCTCTACCTAACAATTCCTACTGGGATCGCATTCTGAACCTCCGGTGCGAGTGATGCAGCAGTAAAAGCATTTGGACATCGTTTGCAACAACAAAAACCAAGAGTTCATTAAGTAATGCGCTTAATCGCCTAAAACACTACATAATGTAAAACCAAATCATACAAACCATATTAACCTAACATGTGTATTGACAAAAAAAGAAAATTAGATGACGAAGATGCAAGTATAAATACAAACCATCTTTATGTGATGCTAATTACCTGCCTGTATGAACTAAAACCCTTCCATTGGGGCTGACATTGAGAAAATACACAAAAAATGATCAGAGTAAAGTTAAGAAGAGATTGTTCAATGATGTTAAAAAAGTCACTACACTCACTTGATCCCAGGCAGTACAAGGCCTTGACACATAAATTGAGATAATGACACAGCCATGCCTAATGTATAAAACTATCTAATTTGATTGTGGGGGTCTTAACAGGCTTAACAATACTAATTTGGTTAAAATTCATGTAAGCTTGAGTATACCTGATAAGCGCTGTCAAAGAAAGGTAGCCACCCTTGCGATCTCATTGCCTGATTTGCTCCCACTACTCAAGGGTTGGATCAACAGATAACCAATACACACAATTAAATAAAAAATTCTCAAAACAAAATTCAAGAAATAGAAGCTAGGGTTTAAGATTTAACCGAAATCTGAGAATGACCCAATTGCAAAAATGAACTTCCAATAATTCTTCTCACAAATCGAGCATAGATCCAGCAATGGCTATGCTCATTGATGATACGCATAACATAGGCAATGGCAGCAACTGTACGCTCATTGATGATACACATAACATTAAGACCAGCAATCCCATAATCCCACATGCTGTTCCTCAATCCCACAATCCCACATGAGAGAGAAAGAATTATTGTCTGGAGAAAGAATTATTGTTGTTCCTCTCATACTGTCCGATATGAGAGGACAATATGAGAGGGAAAGACTTACGAGAACCATCCAATCCCACAGCCATAAAAGACTCATGGCAAGATATTTTCTTTAACTTGGTCCACAGCACACTCCAGTTTACAGCTGCTTATGTATGTTACAAGTTGTTGCTTTATTGAAAAGCAATTGTCACCCTACAATTCAAAGTTCGAACCACATCTGGCCTATCTGAAATTCCTCCATTCTCTTTATCCTACAATTTTTGGAACACAACTCTGATCATTTTGACAAACAACACAGAACACCACCAGATAAGAATTTTGTGCAGAAATCAAGACAAGATAAGATAAAGCCCCACAAGAAACTGAAGTAGGTACCTTAAAATCTAAAATGAACCCAACAAGCTTGTCTTTGTCTATCCAATGAACTCCATCGATCAGAATTAGGCTAGAAATAACCCACATAGAGTAGCAAACCTGAGAAGTGGATGAAGATTATTCTTGAGGCGAAGGAAAACGTGCTAAAGAAAAAATAAATATTTAAAATACTTACATCATTAAGCTTCTCAGGTCGTAATTACAAGGTGAGCAGATTTAACTTCCATATAGCCCCTTGCATCACCCATCCGAGTTGGCTGTAATTCCATTTGCTTCTCTCGCCATCATATAGTAAAGTCCTTCAAAAACTCATTTAACCCGAGTGGTGAATTCATTTTTCGGATGAGAATGGAAGGTCTTTCAAAGAAATTATTGTAAATCCATTAACCTTGAACCATCGGCACTATATGCCATTGTTGTGCAACGAGACCGGGGCATCATAATCCACTCTAGATCCCAAATTATTGTAAATCCATGCTTTTATCTTTCCATCCACTGCTGTTGAGAAGATAAATTGTACATAACACCATTTGGAAGAGACAATAAGAACTAGCAAGGATTTCTATAAAAAGAAAAAAAAATACAAGAGGCACAAAAGAAAGTATGATTACTCAAACAGATTCTAACTTGAATGTTCTCCTTGTATTGAGGGCAGACAAAATAAACAGGAGCCTCATGATTCTTATGTAATGTCAAAGCATCCGGAGGAAAAATATCTCTGTTCAAAAGTTCTTCAAAGTTCCTCAAATCCTAAAATGAAATCGATTAACAGTTTAGCAAATAATTGGATAAATATATTCACAGATTAACAAATCGCTTTAGAAAAAAAAACCTAAAATCGATTCGCATATGAAACCCTAAAAAACAGACGATGAAAACAAACCCTAAAATCGAATGATAAAACACTTACCCAATACGTTAATTGATCCAGCTGATGTTTGAAACCCTGAAATTTGTTAATCTCTTTATCGATTCAGCTGATGATTCGAGTGTAAGGGGAGAAGAAGATTTTTTCTTCTGAGGAAAGAGAGACTAAAAAATAAATGAAGAAGAGAAGTTCTAATGTGGAATCGATCGAGTATAAGAGGATAAGGGGAGAAACATCCTACAGTCGATTTGGTGTGGGGTGGAAAAAATTGTCGCGTGTGTGATTCGCACGCCCAAAATCTGCAGGTGTTACGACCTAAGTGTGACCAAGCGTGTGAGTGGCACGCCTATTAAAAATTTAGCAAACGGCTTGGCCTGTTTAAATTTTTAAAATTTAGTAACTACTACTACCATTACGAATTTTTTGTAACGGCCATTTGTAACGGGAAATTTGTAACGGCCCATAAGCCGTTACGAATTCCTGTTACTAATCCGGGAATTTGGTGTAGTGCTTGAGATCCTCAATCCACTGGTTCATCCTTTGATTGGATCATTGTTAATAAAGACTAACTGTTAATCACACAAGCACTCTAAGAACTTATCCGATAAACTCATACAAGGTTCATAACATAATATCACACAAGTCTCTAGTTATAGGCTAAGTCAAATAACTAAAGGTTCTAGTTTTATTAATGGCTTTATAACTTAGTAATAAGTAATTTTGGGATAAAACAATATACACTTATCCAAATAGGGTTAATTGGGTGTTATCGGAAAGCCCTCAAAAAACCCTACAACTTTGAAGAAGGAACAAAAACATAATTCGGACAGTAAAGGGTCCAAAACATCAAAATACTAAATATGTCTATAAACCTTGCCCACTGGGCCTGATCCGGCCCACAAATCTGGCCCGCTACCAATTTCCTGACCCACTGGGTCAACCCACAAACTGACCCTTTTACCTGGTCCACGACTCTAACGGACCAGAAAATCTGGACTTCCCACGAACCGGGTTTCACCACTCAAGAAACCTGGACTTGGCAAGCTCCGACTCTACGATACGCCACTCAAGAAACCGGACTTTCAAATTTTTTGAACCAATTCGAATTTACCCTGCAAAATGTTCTTGAATCACCCTGAACTGCTTTATAAACAAACACACATGCTTTTATACTTCAAGGGTCATAGAATCTCACTTCCCACGAACCGGGTTTCAGCCCGCTTGGCAAGCTCCGACTCTCTGATACGCCACTCAAGAAACCGGACTTTCAAATTTTTTGAACCAATTCGAATTTACCCTGCAAAATGTTCTTGAATCACCCTGAACTGCTTTATAAACAAACACACATGCTTTTATACTTCAAGGGTCATAAAATCTCATAAAAAATTTCCATCTTTATGAGTAAACAATATCTCTCAGATACTAGACACCACCAGCCAATTGCCAATGGTGCGGGATGTCCAGTTGCCAATTCTAACTACTTATATCGCCAGTTGCCAACTTTAACGATATATATGGCAAGTTGCCAAAAATGGGAGATAGCAAGTTTCCAACCCAATAAATTATACGGACAGTAGTCGATTCTAACAATTTGTATGTCCGGTTGCCAAAAATGGAAGATGGCCAGTTGCCAACTCCAATAATTTATACGACCAGTTGCCGATTTTAACAATTTATACAACACCCGACTTGGTTAGATAATATTGTGCATACCCTAAAGACGAATTCACACTACCCAACATCTACATGATGGTAGACGGAACAGGGGGCAACAAAAGGTTCTCCTTTATGGACTGCTTCAGTGGGTATAATCAGATAAGGATGGCAACATTAGATTCTTCCATACGAGAATTTTTACGATGTCGTGATGCCTTTCGGCTTAAAAAATGCAGGCGCCATTTACCAACGCGCCATGACGTCGATCTTTCACGATTTATTGCACCAAACAGTAGAAGTGTACGTGGATGACATAGTGGTGAAATCAAGAATCCCTGAATATCACATAACTCACCTGAGAACAGTTTTCGAACGATGCTGCAGGTTCAAGCTCAAAATGAATCTCCTCAAATGCGCTTTCTGAGTAGCGTCGGGGAAGTTTCTGGGTTTCGTGGTAACTGACGAAGGGATTCAAGTGGACCCGGACAAAGTCGAGGCCATCACGATCATGGCGCCACCAACGAACACCATATAACTACAAGCATTCATCGGGAGGATATCCTACATAAGTGAAAAAGTGGGGGTCTAACAACTTCACCCAATATTTCGTTTAGCAATCTGTATGGACAAACTCCGATATAATTCAAAGAGAATCAACTAGACAGTCAGACTCAATCAATGGAAATATATCCAAGAGTTGTATCTCTGTTTCACAATGTAATCAGCAAATCAAACAAATAGAAATCCATGAGCCTGATTATTATGTGAAACAACTTGAACGGTACCAAAGACCAATGTTCAAGTGTCAATCAATTTATATCAACAACCAAAGTTTGGATTATCTAATTGATTGAACTACGCACAACCTATGATATTTTCAGTTTTATAAACAAATATAATGCGGAAAGAAATAACACAGACACCAGAAGTTTTGTTAACGAGGAAACCGCAAATGCAGAAAAACCCCGGGACCTAGTCCAGATTTGAACACCACACTGTATTAAGCCGCTACAGACACTAGCCTACTCCAAGTTAACTTCAGACTGGAATGTAGTTGAGCCCTAACCAATCTCACACTTATCAAGGTACAGTCACGTTCCTTACGCCTCTAAAACCACGCCGGATTCTGTGCATTTGATTCCCTTAGTTGATCTCACCCACAGCTAAAAATTGCTACGACCAAAAGTCGAAGACTTGATAAACCAATCAGTCTCACACAGAAAAGTCTATTGAATAGATAAATCTGTCTCCCACAGATATACCTATGAGTTTTGTTCCGTCTTTTGATAAATCAAGGTAAACATGAACCAATTTATATACCAGACTTATATTACCGAAGAACAACCTAGAAATATCAATCACCTCACAATAATCTTAATCGTATGGTAGCGAAACAAGATATTGTGGAATCACAAACGATGAGACGAAGATGTTTGTGAGTACTTTTTATCTTGCCTATCGGAGATTAAATCTCGAGCAAATCTTAGAGAAGATAATACTCAATACGATAGAAAACAACAAGATCAGAACACGCAACTACAGAGAAAATAGTTGGGTCTGGCTTCACAATCCCAATGAAGTCTTCAAGTCGTTAACCTACTGGGTTTTAGAAAAACCTAAGGTTAAAGGAGAATCGACTCTAGTCGCAACCAATATCACACATGAGGTGTGGGGTTTGGGTTTCCCAGTTGCTAGAGTTCTCCTTTATATAGTCTTCAAATCAGGGTTTGCAATCAATGTTACCTTGGTAACAAAGCATTCAATATTCACCGTTAGATGAAAACCTGATTAGACTCAAGCTAATACCTTTCAACCGTTAGATCGAATGATAGGTGTATAATACACCCTATTTACTATTGTATTGTTTATGCTTTCTCTACTATGTTTTCTTGTAAATTATGTACTTTACGCGTGTTTTTGAGTTATTAGGTACTCTGGAGTCATACGGAGAAAAAGAAGAAGAAATCGCTCAATTTGAGCTAGAAGTGCAAAAAGGTCATTTTACATGCAAGTGATATATGGAGCTGACCCAAGGTTAAGGGACAACTCTCTTTGGAGGAGTGCTAAAGACAGACCAGCTGAGGATAAGGGGCTAGAAACTTGGTTAACCCTTATCAGAAGTGCCTGAGTACCAATATCCTGCCCCAAATCTAACCTAACCCTAAAGTCGAGAGATTTCTTTCTCTCAATTATTTGCTCATTATGAGCAGCGGCTGCTGCTGAAAGCGGAGAGACTAAATTCGAGAAATATAGTGAGATTAAGAACAGCGAGAGTTGAGAAATGATGATGATGCTGATTCAAATAAGAAATTAAACTGAGTTCGAGATCTGAAGGGTTTTCCTGAATCGTCTGGTGGTGTTGATTGGTGTGAATAAAGAGAAGATATCGATGGATTTGAAGTGGGTTTTGAATTAGAGTTCTAATGGAGAAACAGAAGAATGATGCTCTGCTGTTGAATAGAGAACATAGAAGAAGCTGCTGAGTGAGATCGAGAGATGAGAGATGAAATCGAGTAGAATTTGAAGATAATTTGAGATCGAGAGATGGGTGACTGCTGCCGTCGATTGTAGAGAAGAAATTAAGGGTTTTGTGATGAATCAGATGAAGAAAGGGGATAAACTGATGATTGAAATTGGTCTGAGACTGTATAAGATTAGAGTTCGCTGTGAAGATTGGTACGAATTTGTGTGGAGTTTGAGCAGAATTCGAGAAGGGGATTTGATGGAGATGAATGAGCAGAGATAGATTGAAGTTTGAGGGTTTGAAATGAATCTGCTGCAACTGGATTGAGTATGAAATTGATATGGATTGAATTTACAGCCATGGATGTTGTGGTCGAGATTCAGTAGATCGAGAAGAGCAGATGGGTTTGATGAGAGTCTGAGATTGGTTGCTGCTATGAAGAATGGATATAGGGGTTTGAGTACTGCTGTGAATTTGAGAAATAAATTGATGTTGTTGATAAATGAGAATAATACGGAAGAGATAGGTATGCTGGTTGAACAAGGATTGAGCAGGTGTTGGTGGTAATGGATTCTGGAATTACAGATGAGAACTGGGTCAGTTTCAGAAAGGGTTTGTGAAGAATGAGCACTGGAAGGCGCATGATGGTGTTGCAGGAGCAGTGAAATGAATAGATGTATGTGTTAGGATTTGAGCAGGGAATGAAGCAAAGAATGGCTTGAAATAATGGCCGGAAATGCACTAGAATACAACCAGAACCTAGCCGATTTTCCTCTCTGGTGAGTCAACTCAGAGAACGATCCAAGCAGCCACTCGGACCGCAAGCTCGGTAAGACCGACCGAGAAGCTGACTCAAGATGGCTGACTAGTTCCCTTGACTTAATTGACTATCGGTTTGACTAGTTTGACTGTTAATTATAACAGAACCTTGACAGAATATTCTGTCAACATAGAAGAAACTCAGGTGACCGACAGTTACTTTCCGGTGCCGTTTTCTGGCCGGATTCCGGTGATCCCAGTAATTTTCCGGCGGACCAATATGTGCAGAATTTTGTGAAGAGTATTCTAGACTCATGGGTGTGAAGACTTGGGTTTGGAATTGGATGGAGAATTTGGCTCGAATTTGGAAAGAGAAGATAGAAGATTTGAAAAAGACTTGGATTTGAAAGTGGTGTTATTTTGAGAAAAGGATTCTTTTCCTACAAGAATTGGAGAGCATTGAAGCCTATAAATAGAGAAGTTCTCTACACAACTTTTACACACCTTTTTACACACACAACACTTCTCTTTTCTTTATTCTTTGTGTGAACTCCTTAACATGAGTAGCTAATTTTATTATTGATTGAGGATGAATTCCTAGTTCTTAACATATGATTTGAGTTTTGTTTTCAATTTTATCTTGAAGTTTTTTTTACATGATTATCGTTTGTTTTTACTAATAGGAATGTTTATACATTCATGGTTGATTGATAGATTGTTTAGAGTGCACGCTAAATTGATTTGTTAATTTGATCTAAGCTAGTGAAAGTTAGGGGATAAGTAATCGTTTCTTGACTCTTTACACAAGTAGCAAACACGAGACCTTGCGGAGGGATTCCGTGGAGCAATTGTGTGTGAAAACAACGTTAGCAAGTAGACCTTGATATAAGAGTCTAATTACTAATATCAACCTAATAAGTTCATAAATCTTAATGCGTTTATTTAAATTACATCTTGAGTGATCTACTACTAGGTGGTTTGGTAAATAGAATCCGGTAGTCGAGAATTTCCGTATCCGGTGATACAAGGGATTGAGGGGTTTAGCACTGATCTAGCTGCTTTACCTACGGTTGGTGATAATCTGTGACTAATAAAAAGTGGAAAATAACATAACTTGAATCATTGTTTTGCAACGAAGAAGGATTCCTTGATCTTGTCTCTCTTATTGATTTCAACTTTATATTTTAATTGCTTTGTTTAATTTCTTTTGCTTCATAAAACAAAACCCCCCTTTGTGACAATTTTACAACTAAAAATCTCTTGCTCCTCGTGGGAACGAACTTAACTACCACCATATTACTTGTTAATTGAGTGGAAAAATATTCACTAATTTGTTGTGGTTACGACATGCATCATCGAACTTAGCTTGTTACATACAAATGAAAAGTGACTTCATTTAGATATGAGTAACCGTACCTAAACGTGTACACCTTAGTTGGCTCAACAATAGTTAACCGAAGTTAGCCATATGAACACTTTCATATCAATATTATTCATCTTAACCATAACTAGTTCAAATGACTCAAATGAAACTAGTGTTAGAGTTGTTCAATTGTTTATATTCTCATAGAAGTATACAAGACACAATTGAAGCAAAATCGATTTTGATCCACTCGAATCAATTCATGAACATTATAGCCACGGTTTGCAAAAGATTGCATTCCTCATTATATAAATGTATTAGTTCATGAACAAACCGATTTTAGAACATGACCTACTCAAGTATGCAAACAGGTGCGCATACATAAGTAGCCAGACTTGGACTGTGTTCGCCAGTATGCAAACGTGTGCGCATACTGTCGTACACTTCCAAGCTTCAGTTGAATCCAGTACGCGTACAGGTACACATACTATAGTACTCGGACTTCAACTGACTTCGGCAGTATACGTACAGGTAGGCATACTCTAGCTCTCGGACTTTACCTGACCTCGCCAGTACGCATACGGGTATACATACTACATTCCGGTCTTGGATCAACACATATGTACGTATACTGTGATTATAATCCAATTATGGTTAAGTGTTCTAAACTCCCATTTCAATCGTTTTAACATTTTTAGAAGACGACAATAGCTGTCTCACACAAACTATTAGCTTCAAAACAATTTTCAAGTGATCGAATGATCAATACGAAACATTCTGAGTCTACATCAAATGACTGTCTCAAACAAATCATGTAAGATGTTACAAGGTGATTTTCACATGATCATCTTTTGACTTTCGTCAAGTATATAAGATGAACTTGGTTAAAGCGAAAGCTTACCAACACATATTTCGAGAAATATGTAAGTGAGTTAAACTCAACTCGAAATATCAAATGTGCATAATCGAAGTCTATATAGCTATACGACTTTTGTCTCAAATAAGAGATAGAGTAGATAGACTTTTGAGTGATAAATGAGTTCAAGTCTCCACATACCTTTTGTTGATGAAGTTCCACAAGCTCCCCTATTCATTTTTTTTATCCCATACATCATTCCCAGCTGCTCCAAACTAAACGCATCTTGATTAGGTACCCCTTCAAGAACCTTATGTGGAAACTTGCAAACCCCAACATTAGCATATTGAAATCCCTTTAGACTCTGCTTGCTGATGTAAGGTATTTTTCCAGAAAAGATCAGTCCCGGTAATGGTGTCATATTGCGATCCCACACCTTACTGTTCGAAAGCCATTGGCGTTTGCTTAACTCTCTTATTAATATGGGATGCTGTTGCTAACTGCACATCTTGATGTTCCCTCTTCATACTGTTGTTGTAGGACATTATCAACAACTGTTTTGGGTTACTGTTGAAGTAATACTGACTACCAATATCCAACAATAAACACAATGTCTTACGGTGCGGGTGAATTCGCAGATTTCAAAGTCCAACCGCAACCAAATCGCTAAAAGTGCAGATTTGAAAAATTCAACCGTGTCCGACCCATAGATCTTGCGGATTGGGTTTCACTTGTAATTTTATGGACGGATAAAGGTGAAATCCGCGGTTCCGGACTTTTTGCTCACCCCTGGCCCTACCACATCGGAGCCGCTTCCTAACTAATGTTAGGAAAAAATGCTCTATAAATTTGGGCCTTTCTCATGGGCCCTAACTATTTTCCCCTCTGGCCTTTACAAACAAAAAGCTAAAGGCAGGGGGGACTGGAGTACTCATATTTCTCTAGTTTCTCGTCCCCCGCTTCCCCTCCCATCTTCTCTCCAGAGAATACTCCTTTTTCATTTGTTTATCTCTTTCTCTGTTAAATCTCGTTTTAGGGTTTTGCTGCTTTGATTAGGGTTTTGCGTAATACGAGCAGGATGCCGTTATTCCTCACCAATGAGGAATTCTCTCGGTGTTCTAACGATGTTTCTGTGGTTGTCGATAAGGCAGATTCGTATATCAAAGATCTTTATCGACAAATCGAGACACTAAAAGCACAATCTGATGCTTCATCGATAACCGCTGAACAAACTTGTTCACTTCTTGAACAAAAATATGTTTCTCTTACTTCTGATTTTGCTAAACTTGAAGGGGAGAAGGAACAACTCGCTGTTACACTTGAACAACACATTTCTGATGTTGCCGAACTTCAGTCTCAGAAACGGCAACTTCATCTTAAATCTGTAAGTTATTTTCGTTTTCAGGGTTTCATGTGTGATTTATGGTTTTTAGGGTTTGGTATTGTGTATTGTTTTAAGTCTATTTTTTTTTTTTTTTTTGTATATTTCGGTGATTAGATTGGTAGAGATGGAGACGTTGAGAGATTATCCATTGAAGTTTCTGAGCTTCATAAGTCAAATCGACAGTTACTTGAATTGATCGAACAAAGAGATGCGGAGATTACGGAGAAGAATTCCACTTTAAAGACATATCTCGAAAAAATTGTAAGTTTTTTTAATTTATCTTTTCCGTTTGGACTTGCCGTGTTTCTCTGTATAGCACTAGGAAGAGTATCATTGATGAAATTGCTATGCATTTTCAGAAGAATGATTTTGGTTGGGTGGTTTTTCTCTTTCTAATCTTATGCGTAACACAACCATCTAGGCTTAATAAATGTTGGCAATAAATAGTACATCATTCTTGTCTTAAGTTCATTCCATGTATCATTTTTGAAGGTGAATCTTACAGACAATGGTTCTCAAAGAGAAACTCGCATTCATGACATCGAAGCGGAAATAGCACGTTCTAATGCAGCAGTAGCTCGTTTATCACAGGTGACTAATTTGTATTCCATGTACTAACTTTTTTCTTCTTTCCATTTATGAGAGTGAAACATTGAAAGAAGCTTTCTTCCGGTGGAAGTTACTTTCCTTTGTATATGTGTAAAAGATCTGTCTCCATTTCGAAGTTCATATTATGGTTCTGTTGTTTTCAAAAGCTTATCATTTCGTCATGCTAGATGCTGGAAAACTTTCGTAGTCATTTAAGCTTCCAACTTTTTTGTCTGCAAGAGCGTTTTATGTTGCATCTCATGATTTAAATGCCTAATCTGTACTGTTCCTTGTGGCAGGAGAAAGAATTGACTGAGAGGCACAATGTTTGGCTTAATGACGAGTTAACAGCCATGGTAAACAGCCTGAATGAGCTACGCCGATCGCATAACGAACATGACTCTCAGATTTCCTCCAAGCTTGCCAATGTGATTGTTCTTTATCTTTCTTCAAAGCTCTTTCAGTTTTTCAGATACTTTTTCTTTATAGGGCGCGTGTCTAACAACTTTATTACTACGTCTCAGGTTCAAAGGGAATATGATGAGTGCTCTAGATCATTAAAGTGGAATGAAGAAAGAGTGAGGGTGCTTGAAATGAGTTTAACATCAATGCAAGAGGTTTTTTTTTTTAATTTTTTGACTTAATGCATGAAAATTGTTTGAAACGCCCCTGATAGTTTGCATCCCGACCTGTGTTATTTATTATTGGCGATCTTATTTTTCATGAAGGAATTATGTTCATGCAAAGACGCTGCTGCTGCGAATGAGGAGCGCTACTCTGCTGAAATGTCAACGGTAAGTCCCACCAGAGTATTTGTGCTGTCTTTAGAGAAATGTATACACGAAGTTACACTTCCTCTTTTAAAATGAAATAGGAGACACAATAATAATTGTTGCTATAATACTCATGCGGATTTTTGAAATTTTCCGCATTCACCTTTGGGTAAGGTTTGAGAGTACTCTGTGTTTGTTCCTGTCCTCTTGACTCTTCCCTCGTCTGCTGCAAGTTAGAAACCAATATTTGTTTGAGAGTAATATAGGTTGATTTCCTTATAAATATAGGTTGATTACTCTGTGTTTCTGACGGTAGTTTGATTTACTGGATCCAGAAGTCATATGAATATGTAGGCCCAGGCAGAAATATAGGTAAAACTTGTATTGATATTAATTACCTTGCCCATGGCTAGAAATTAGTTAAACTTAAAGTCAGTAAGTATGGCCCCTTTCGATGAGTAATGAAAACCTTTTCAAGCATGTGTCTTTCTTCAAGGAGTTTAACTGCTTGAAAAGCTAGTCATGAAGATATTTATATCCTGAAAGAGCAAGGACATGACTGCTTTGTAGCGTGTGCCACCTCACGAAAGGTTCCTGTAGATCCACACCTCAATTGGCTGTAAGTTAGTTTGCAATTTTGATCAAGACCTGACAGGCTTTAATCTTCGTTGTTGGCACCTAGTGGAGCGTAACCGCCTTAGTGAAGAAAGCGATGCAGCTTCAAACATGTCACTTGTCTCTTGAGTGAGAATATCTCATTGTGAGACATTACCTGGGTTGCAGATACTTGTTAACCATTGCCGTTCCTCCCATCCAATGTGTCATGACCAACACTAAGACTGCTGGACACACACTCTGAAAAGCAAGAAAACACGGAAGTGGGAGGGAGTGAGAAAACAGGATGTTGCCTGGAAAAGGAACCACACTTTGCAATGAAAATGGTCCGAATTAATATAACTAGTTCGGCAATCCCTGTTTATCTCATATCTGAAAAGCTCGAAATGCTGGGTCCAGCATCATGTTGTTTCTAACACCTGTACTTGCTTATATGTAACCCGCTCTGAAAACTCGATATTCCGGGTTCAGCACCATGTTGTTTCTAACATCTGTACTTGCTTTTATGTAACCCACTATTGTGTATTGAATGTTCTACGTTTGCTTACTGAACTTGAATGCATCTCGAATTTTCTGGTGAACAAAGTCATAGTTGCGGAAACATAATGCTTCAGACCTAAGCAAATTTCAGTTGAAATAGAGAGTCTGGGGTTAGCATCAGTTATGCCAGATAGATGGCTCAGTTAGTGGTGTTACTTAGTTTATCGGTGCCTGGGTTATGAAGTTCTGTTAATTAGGGCCTGATAAGTGAATGTAGAAAGATTATTTTAACTTGATTGAATAGGTTACCAGAATATTAACTTTGGCAGTTGTAAAGGCGTTAAAGGCTAATTTTGATAATCTTATAACTCCATCAAGTCCTAGCCAACCTATAAAGGTGTTAACCCTAATTTTGAGCATAGGACGACTTTCTCTCTCACCATCACAGCCTATAAATCATCATATTATGAAGTCAAGATTCTAGATTGGAACTAAAAAGTCTTGCAGAAATCAGCAGTGAAAGAAGTGCCTGATATTGTTGATTGATCCATATAGGGCGACGTTTTGTGGCTATAGATTTATTTTTGAATAGGCAAATGCGATGATTACAGCGCCAAAAATTAGTCCTTGTTTTATATTCCTGGTGCAAGTGCTTGTAGCCATGTTGCAGTATTTCTAGTGTTTCTAAAAGATACCGTCTGATATATTTTACTGAAAATCTGGTATATAACAGTATTTTTGAACTTCTAATTAGAGCATCTCCAATGGAATATGGGTTTCAAAAAATATTAAAGCCACCTAGGATTTTAGAAACTCTCAACAAAAAAAACCTCTCCAGTGGTGGTTGGATATTAAAAATTTAATCTGATGTGGAAGTTTGAGTTTGATGGGTTTTTAGAGACTCTCATCCATACCCACGTCATCACTATTTGTTTTTATTTTATTTATTTTGTTAGATTTTATGGATTAACTTTCTACAAATAAGTGACAAGTGTTTCAAAATAGGTATGGATACAACTACCACTGGAGATGCTTATCAAAACCAAAAAAATTATTTGACTCTATGTTGTTAAATACCTCTTTTTTAGGTCTCCACATGGGATAAATATCCATACACCATTGGAGATGCTCTTACGTTTTTTATATTGGTGTTTGCGTCATTGTTGATATTACTAAATGTATGATGATTTCTACTGTCTCTGGATATGCCCTTGAATCCATTTGTAATGGTGGTCAAAATTAGGCATCTGGCAGGCATCATTACTGTTAATAAATGCGTGCTATTTTACCTTTTGCATATACGAAGGTTACAAAGCTGGTTGAACTCTATAAAGAGAGTTCTGAGGAATGGTCGACAAAGGCAGGGGAGCTAGAGGGTGTGATCAGGGCATTGGAGGTGGGAAAATTTGTTATATATTTCTATTAGTTATCAGATATGGACTGTAATTTAGCATTCACATGTGGTTCCTTTTTTTTGCTTGGTGTTCAGACACATTTGGATCAAGTTGAAAATTGTTATAAAGAGAAGCTTGAGAAGGAAGTAGCCGCAAGAAATGAGATTGAAAAGGTACTATTCAGTTTCTTAGTCTATCTCTTAGGTAATAGCAAATCTGTCTACTTAACTTCTTTTCTCTTTTTCTGTTATTTGTTTTGTGATCCCTGTGCTCTAGGAAGCAAAGAACTTGAAAGATAAACTTGAAAAGTGTGAAGCAGAAATTGAAACTAATAGGAAATCTGGCGAATTGAGTCTTGTTCCATTCAGCAGTTATGGTGATGAAAGGTATGTCTAGTTTGTAACGGGTACATGCTTACTTTATGTTGTTGATCGGCTGAGTTATAAAAGCGGCGCCTCGGCGCGACTAGGCGAAGCCTCGCCTAATTTTTTACCGATTTTTTGAATTAGGCGTTTGACCGCATAGGCGCCAATTTTGACCGATTTTGACCGATATTTGATAAATAAACGCCGACTTTTACCGATTTTTTTGAATTAGCCCACTAAGAAAATTAGCCCAAGTTAACCTTAGGGTTTATCATATCTTCCCTGGTCCTTCTCTTTCTCCAATTTCAGCTGCACTTCTTCTTCTCTTTATTCTTCTTCTTCTTCATCTCTTCTTTAGAGTTTTTAAAAAATGGCTGCTACCAACACAAGAGAAACGTTGCTGATGTTGAATTAGATGGGATAATTGTTGGTGATGCTGAAGAGACAGTGGACTATGGCAATGAACGAGAAGAAGATATCGAACTCTAAAGCTAATAAGACTGTTTAAGTGTTAGTTTTTAATTCGTAACTTAGGACAGCTTTGTTGTTGTTGTGTTGTTGTTTTAGGTATTTAGAAACTTAAGAGCGGTGAGTAACAAAAGTATTGAGTCTAAGTAGCAAATCTTAAGGATTATTGAATGAAATATCTATTTAGTACAGTATATGGTTTATTTAGCCCTCCATCTCTTGGTAATATTATGTATGCATTAATTTTTTCCCGACTAATCCCCGACTAGTCGACGACTAGTCTCTCCAGGCGCTTGGCGCTACTCAGCCGCCTGACACCCGCCTTACGACTTTTACAACTCAGTTGATCGGTTGTTCCCTAGAATACCCTGGTTCTATAGTTCTGCAATTACGATCACCCGATATGAAATGGCTTGGGGCCTGGTTGAGGTATCATTTATGTTGTAGCTGTGTAGGCATCTACAGTCAGAGGATTAGACTTTTATCTTTTTGCATTCTTGTGTTAGGCATAGTTGATGAACGTATGATATTCCAGGCATCTCGTTGCCATTATAATCCGGTTATCAAAACCTATTTATGCATTGGTATGTTCTTCGGATAATCTTGTGTGTTTTTTGTATGAGTTGGAATTTACAACGGAAGGTGAAGTACGTGTCTCTAAAAGTAAGAATCTGTATACATCTTTCTAGGGACGTAGTTGCTAGTTTGGGTCTTACTGGTGTCGGTCTTGCCAATGAATTCTAGTAATCTGTATGTGGTGGTTAATTGTTCTGTTGGTTCGCAGACTGATATGTGGGATGGAAAATGAGAGAAGTGGGAATAACAGTATGATCGTCCCTAAAATCCCAGCAGGCATTTCAGGAACGGCATTGGCGGCATCACTTTTGCGCGATGGATGGAGTGTAAGGGTGTTCTCATCTGCAGGTTTTATATTATTTTTTTGTTTTAATCCGTTTGTCAAAATCATGTTATTGTGTGTTTGCCACAGCTAGCTAAAATGTATGAGAAGTATCAAGAGGCCAGTGATGCATTACACCATGAAAGGCTAGGACGAAAGCAGTCGCAAGCTGTTTTGGAAAAGGTAATGATCCTGTAATTTACTCTAGTCTATTTTTCTCCAGCACTTCAGTTAAGTTAACTGGTTAGAAGCTGTCTGTAACACCGACGCAGACAAGGCATCGGTCTCGTGTGCCCAATTCGATACTGTGAGGTGACAACTGAAACGGGTACACGGCATACACAATTTTTTTTTAAAGTAATTTGACCTAAATATATAAGATATTGAACTTATTCGTAGAGAAGTAAGAAGAGATGTCTTGCACACCCACACACCCACATATATATGATTTTTTGAAAAGATAGTGGAACTTATTCGTAGAAGGAACAAGAACAGTTTTAGCTGGATATTGGATACTTAAAACGATAACATTTGTAATAAGTAGAAATAATTTACTAGTATGGTCCTTAATGTCTTCCTGCAATTGTTTTTTAATAAGCTCTCATTGTTTTGGTCTTATTATATATATATAGTAGTGATATAGAACGTTTGCTGTCCTGGTTCAACACAAGCCATTTCTTGATTATCTTGGAAGTTAGATCTTTTCATTCATTCACGTGCTTTTACTTTGTCCAGTAAATGTATTTGCAGTGACGCGTTCTTTTGGTATTAACATTGAACCCTTTTTGAAGACATCATCGGTATCCGTTTAATGTGTTTGCAGGTGTTGTTTGAAATTGAGGAGAAAGCTGAAATCATTTTGGACGAACGAGGTATGTATTGCTATAATTTATCGATTTCTCAGAAACGGATCTTAAAATGTCACATTAGTCTTCTATGCTAAGAAGATGGGCAAGATATGCTAAACCTCATTGCGGTTGGCTGATCTTTGAACTGGATTGGATGCCCGATGAGTCTTTTATCTGATAAAGGTCATATGAACTAAGTTGGGGAATATAATAATTTGTCATTAGTCTTTAATAAGATAACCAGTGTCAAAAATGCATAACAGTAGGAGAAAGGCTTTTAATGAGTAGATCTTTTCAGTCAAATGAATGCTAAACTGCAACACTTTTTACCGCAGCTGAACATGAAAGAATGGTTGAAGCGTATTCTAAGATGGATCAAAAGTTGCAGCAGTCGCTCTCGGAACAGGTTAATATTGAGGGCACCATTCGAAATTTGAAGGTAAAACTTTAAAAAGATGGCTACTTAAAAATTATAAGTCCTTTATAAACGAAGCTCGTATGGCATCTGATTGTTTTTATCAACATCCTGTTCCCAGGCTGACCTTAGGAGACATGAGCGTGAATATAATACAGCACAGAAAGAAATCGTTGACCTTCAGAAACAGGTAAATCAACTTGCCACTCCTGTGTATGCTGGCTAATTCTGTGTATTGCGTGTTCACTCCTGATTATCTTTTGTTCATTTATGAATGTGGTTACTAGTTTTTGAACCATAGTAAGTGATATTGTCTTGGAATCCTGCTTACTTTGCACATATATTGCTACAGGTGACTGTTCTTCTCAAGGAATGCCGAGATATTCAACTACGTTGTGGGTCTACAAGCCATATGGATCCCAACGACTATGTTACCAACACATCGATGGAGATGACTTTTGATTCTGATGTTGAAAAGGTTATTTCGGAACGCTTGGTGAGTGCTATTCGGTTTTAAGACTGTCATTTCATTTTCTGGTTTTTCTTTATCAAATGACTGTAATCCCTGTTAAGTTTTGTATGTTGATACAAAATTCTGCAGTTGACCTTCAAGGATATAACAGGACTGGTTGAGCAGAATGTACAGCTCCGAAGTCTTGTACGCAATCTCTCTGATCAGAATGATACGAGAGATGCGGAGTTAAAGGTAACTCCAACGCATCCTGATTCTCAGTAGTGTTATCGGTGTATATTTTTAATTTGTTCAGGGTGTACTTTTGTCGTTTGGGTCATTTGATAGATGAAAAAAAAAAAACAATCGATTTTGTTGAAACATATGATTTGGACACCTGCTGGTGCTGTTTCAGGAGAGGTTTGAAATGGAGTTTCGTAAACAGGCTGATGACGCTGCATCCAAGGTTACTGCTGTCTTGAATAGGGTGGAGGAGCAAGGAAACATGATAGAGTCACTTCACAACTCTGTAAGTTTTTTATATGTGGCCAACCAGTTCTTCTGCAAATGCTGGTTCCTTGTATGTATACACATTCATCTGGTTTTTACTGATCTCTTCATTTTAATAGGTTGCAATGTATAAAAGATTATATGAAGAGGAACAGAAGCGGCACGACACACAGCCTCATTCTGCTGGGGCAGTTCCGGGTATGATTGCTGCATCCAAAAGCTCATATGTGGAAATCTAAATTGTTGTGGATTCTTATATTGTGATTGTCTCAGTGCATTCGTTAAAATTTGTTGCATTATTATCGCGGAAGAAAGTATTATTCAGTATATTGGTTATGTTGGCTTTCTAATTCTGTGCATTGGTTGTAGCAGAGCATGGAAGAAAAGACCTTATGCTACTCCTCGAAGGTTCTCAGGTATGTCTAGTGAAATCCCACATCCCACTGTTAGGCAAAGAGTTTATTCAAATGAGCTTCTCTTGAAGTTTTTGAAAAGTATAATTTTTTGTAGGAGGCTAGTAAGAAAGCCCATGAGCAAGCTGTCCAACGTGCTAGACATCTTGAAGAAGAGATAACTAAATCTAGGTAAATATCGTTACTAGTTGCATATTCATCTACTATGTTGTTTTTGAAGTGGAAATACATAATTTAGTTATTCGCTATGTTGATGTCTGTTTAAATTAATCTTTCTGGATAAGTTTTCATTTTCAACAGCTCGACTTCGAAGAATTCTTTTTTTTTTCTTCCTTCCAACATTCATTTTTCGACTATTCATGACGCATATTGTCTTTTACAAGCTCAGGAGTGAGATTATATCAATAGGGCTTGAGCGTGATAAGTTAGCCATGGAAGTGAACTTCGCGCGAGACAGACTCGATAATTTTATGAAAGAGTTTGATCATCAGGTAATCTCAGACCTATGCTGTGTGTGTGTGTGTGTGTGTGCACGCGCTGATGCTGTGTTTAAATATGCCAGAGAGATGAAACCATTTCAGTTAAAGCTAGAAATATGGAGTTCTCTCAACTGATTGTTGAATATCAACGGAAGCTACGTGACAGTTCTGATTCCGTGAATGCCTCAGAGGAGCTTTCACGAAAGTTAACTATGGACGTGAGTATTTTCTGTTTGTCTCTTCTCAGCCCAGTTTTCTCGTTGTTCTCACTGTTGAGTCTTCATGTTTCTTGATAGGTGTCCATCTTGAAGCATGAAAAGGAAATGTTGTTAAATTCTGAGAAAAGAGCTTCTGAGGAGGTGCTGAGATTGTCAGAGAGAGTTCACCGTCTTCAGGTGGGAAGTGGCTGCATACCTAACTATTTTGTGTTTCTTTGATCTTGATCTAATATATAATCTTTCATACAGGCAAGTTTGGATACTATTCAGAGTGCAGAGGAAGTCCGTGAGGTATGTCTCATTCTCATTCCTAATTGGTGCTTCTTTTCAGTAATTCCTGTCTCCTAGATTTCATACTTCATATTTGGTTGCATTTCCTGGAAATGCAGGAAGCTAGATCAATGGAAAGAAGAAGGCAGGAGGAGCAGTTAAATCGTGCTGAGGTTTGTTTTCCATTTACCAGTTGATACTTTTTCTTTTTTTGTTGATTTTGGGAACTGCTTATATTTTCCAGTTTGTGAACATAAATGTTACTAATTGTCATTGATTGTAAAAGGCCTCCTAACAGTTAGGGTTCTGTCAATTGTGATACCCTGTTAGTTTCAGTATTTCAAGGTTGTGGAAAACTCAGTTTGTCTTCTAGTTCGCTATCCTTGTCACAAAGATGAGTCTTTTTTGTTGGCCTCTGTTCAAACACATCAATGATTGTAGTGGTGATTGGCGCAATATTGATGTACTTATTGAAGATTGGCATGTATATGCCAATGCTAGATTAATTGTTTTCTCTAGTGGGCTTGCATTTTATCCGCCTCAACAAGTCAGCTATTCTGTATATTAGTTATCGAGGCCTAGAGAAAAATTCCTTGATTACATCTTAAAGTGTTGGGACTTTCTGGCACTATGCCATCATAGAGGGATGTTCCGGTGGCAATATAATAAGATATTTATATAGTTTGGAATAATTTATCCTGTGTGGTGTTCATCCCAGAAAAGTCTCAGATCTTATAATGACAGATATTTATAGCACACCCTTTCATGCACACAGTGGGATTATCTCAAAAGGCACAATCTGTGTAAGCTCTTGTTGCAGCTGCATGTCATATTGGCCGAATGTGCCTCTTTGCTTCGCCTCTTGCTAATGTTTAATCACGAAGTACTGGGATGATCATGATTGATCTTCGTGACCGAGGAACAATTTATATATCAATGTGATAAATTCTTGTATTAGCTTCTTCCATGTGCCGATTGTAGCGAATAAATTTCACTGTTGTCTTCTAGTTACAGCTGTATTAGATATTTTAGTAGTGTAGCACTCAAATGGGTACTTGCTTGTGTGCAGAGGGAATGGGCTGAAGCTAAGAGAGAACTTCAAGATGAGCGGGATAATGTTCGGAGTCTTACACTTGACAGGGAACAGACAATAAAACACGCAATGAGACAGGTAGAGGAAATAGGAAAACAATTGGCTGATGCATTGCATGCTGTTGCTGCGGCTGAGGCTAGGGCAGCGGTAGCTGAGGTGAGTCTTTATTTTCCAGACAAGGCTCTTAATCTACTTTCTACTCTACATCCAAGGATGAATGATAGCCTGTCGGTGGTCACATGGTACTTTACCTAAATCTGCCGCTGGTCTTTTATCAGGCTAGGTGCTCAAATTTGGAAGCAAGTCTTAAATCTACTCAAAATAAGGTACTTCTAAATGCTTTATAGTACCTCCACATTTATACCGGATTAGAGGTTTACGATCGCCAATTCTCTCTCTCTCTCTCTTTCTCTCCCACTCTCTCTCTCTCTCGCTAAGCGTATCTGACGCTTATCTTTTTGACATGAAAAGGTTACATCTTACCATTCTCAGCGGTTTAGGTTGGTGTTTGAAAATAAACTATCTCACTCTCTGAACTTCTGTTGGTGTTGATGGTTATCATAACGGATCTTTTTATTAGCCTTTAAATCTGTTTAGATTGCTATCATGTTATTTTTTCTGTCTCTTTTGAAACTATTGAATGAATTATTACCGAATTCTTATTTTAAATTTTCTCTGCAAATAGGAACTTGAGATGGATAGGAGTTCTGATCCTTCTAATTCCTCAACAAGTGAGGTAAGTGCTTCTTATGCTGTCCCTGGATGTGTTTCCTTACAGAAATCGTCTCTTTTTGGTGGCTTCACTCAAATTGAGATGCTCAGGCAAATGATGAATTTTTAGTTTAGTAGTACATCAGGATTGCTGTTTTATGTTATCTGATATATTGTGCCTCAAAGCTATATACTCTTTGCCAAGATGATTTGAAACCTTTTAGTAACACCATATTTCTTGAATTGCAAACTATGCTGATATAGGTATCATCACCAGAAGGTTTGAGTTTTATCACGTGTTATAGGATTCTAAATCCGGACAAGAAATCTGGGAATATGTTGAATAAGTTTGATTCAATGCATGTGTATGGTCATTTAAGAACTATAATGTGGAGTGTGGTCCTTTTGTGGCTGTAGTGTTGTTAATGAATTCCCCATGTTCTTTTTCAGGTGCTGCTGTATCTAAATACATATTTCAGTAATGAACTTTTTTTTTCTTCATGGATTTTTTGAACTGTGTATATACTCTTTTCTCTCGGAAAAGTTAAGATGTCAGCGCTTTTATTATGGTATATAAGACCAGGGCATTTGGACTCATATAGGAAGTATTCTATTTCTAGCAGAATTAGCTGACTATCTGTACTCAAGAAAACTGTTGGTAGGTAAAACTGGGTAATGGGTCCAATATGCAATTCGTAATATTTCACTGACAGAGGAAAGCGGATGTTAGTGAGAACGTTGTTTGCATCCGTCTCTGTAGGTGTAGGGTGTGCTTTTGTGGTAAACATATGTTTGTATTTTTATGAATGTGATAGTTGTTAACTGATGTTCATACAGTTTCTGACTTCTCATCAGTTTTCTGAAGAGAACTTATGTTAACATCTACTAAAACTTGCAGCAGGAGCCAGTTGACATGCTCAAAGCAAAACAAGAAATGGGAAAACTCAAAGAAGAAGCCCAAGTTAACAAAGAGCACATGCTTCAGGTGTGTTAGTTGGAAAGATTACTGACATTCTGTATTATTGCGTATGGGGCTTACATGTTTTGACTCTTGTTGCAGTATAAAAGCATAGCACAAGTTAACGAAGCTGCCTTGAAGCAAATAGAATATGCACATGAGAAATTTAAGGCTGAGGTAATCTTTCTCGTTTCTGGAGATCTGTTGGAGGTACCTTTTGTTTATTAAATCATGTTCTTTTGTATCCGTGGTGCTTAAAATTTATTTTTTACAGACTGAGAAGCTAAAAAAGTCGTTGGAAGCTGAAATAGTCTCACTGAGAGAAAGGGTCTCTGAACTTGAAAATGATTGTGTTTCAAAATCCAAAGAAGTTGTCAATGCCGTCACAGGGAAAGAAGAAGCACTTGATGCTGCATTAGCTGAAATTAGTAATCTCAAGGAAGATATTTCCTTAAAAACGTGAGAATTTTTTTTGGTGTTTCATGTTCTTAGTCGTTTTATGCACTGAAATGCTTTTCCTGGATATGATATATATTGGATTTTGTTGTGTTGTAGCTCTAAAATGATGGCGATGGAACTCCAGTTATCCTCGTTAAAAGAAGATTTGGGGAAAGAGAATGAACGATGGCGGAATGCTCAGAATAACTATGAAAGACAGGTACCAGTTGTTATGCTCATTATTTTGTTTTCTTTCTATCATGAGGAACTTATATTATCAGTCGGCAAGGTCTATGTTATCCAACCTTATATTGAGCTCCACAACAGATGGACCTTTTAAGACACCATACAGCTTTTGGAGAGAATCTTGGTGCTAAGTTTCGGTATCTAAAAATCTGATCAGCTAATCTGTGTACATCTTGCAGGTTATTCTGCAGTCTGATACAATTCAAGAGCTAACGAAAACATCACAGGCCCTGGGCTTGCTGCAACAAGAAGCATCTGATTTGCGGAAATTGGCAGATGCCCGTAAGAATGAAATTGTAAATTCCTTTCACTTACTAAAGTATCTTTTATTTTCATGTGCAGTGAACTGGATTGGTGGTTAACTTGAAATGTTGTTTATATATTTCATATTAATCGTTTTAGTTCAACTATTCTGTACTTTAAGAAAAAACTAAATGTTTTACACAACGGTACAGTCGTTGTCTAATTTGTTTCTTGTTGAAGTTTTTAATTAGTTAGAAATCTTCTGATAAATATATTATTTGTAGTCCATAGTCATGCCCATTCGGTATCTTATAGACTACAATCTGGAAATGATACATGATGGTATTTTCTTTTATTCTGAAGGGTTTTCATTGGCTTATTACTAGTTTGTGTTTTTTTGGATTCCCATAAATTTCATAGGCAGATGTCACCCTCTTGTATACTCGGTTATTTGCTTCATTGGGGCATGGGTTAACTATCGATTTGATTTAATCATTAGTTTCTGAAAAGCGGACGATGTGCTCTATACTTGATTTCTTTTAAACTTTTGCTACTTCTGTGCAGGACATACTTAAAACAACCTGGGAAACAGAGAAAGCAGTATTGGAGCAATTAAAGAATGAAAGCGAGAAGAATTACGCTGAAATTAATGAACAGGTAGTTTATCAGTTTTATAAATATTCCACTCTCTCCATTTCTTCTGTATCATGTCTGCTAAATAAAAAAAGGGAAAACTTGAGAATTCTATCTTGTGTATCAGAATCCAGGTTGACAACTTCTTATCGAAACTAAGAGAATTAAAATCTTTCAACACCCTAGTTATTTTTTCTGAATGCCTTTTTAGGTCAAATGTATAGCTATATGTTAAAATTTAAATTCACAAGTCTTTAGATGTTTTTGTTATCAGAATTTTTATTATTTGCTTTTCATGTTACTCCACTTATCTTGATGATTGCTTCTCTGAAGTTATCTTATTTGCTTTTCCATCCTCACGTTTCTCTTTAGAACAAGATACTACATAATCACCTGGAGGCTTTACACATTAAAGTGGCTGAAAAAGAGCGAAGTTGTTTTGGTGGCTCTTCCGGAAGCACAGATTCAGCTCAACACGGTGATCTTGACCTACAAAGTGTGGTCCATTATCTCCGGCGGTCGAAGGAAATCGTATGCCTTCACTTTCCTCCCATCTTGTGTCATTATATATGGAAGCTTCCTGTTGGCTTCAGTAACAAATTTCCTATTGTTCTGCAGGCGGAAACAGAGATTTCATTGTTAAAGAAAGAAAATCTAAGATTGCGGTCTCAGGTATATCAACGTGCACAGTTATTCTGCTGTTTATTTGCTTAGTGTATTTCAGAAACTTTACGTACTGTCGCTAATTGAACCTTTTCCATTACATACAGCTTGAGTCTGCCTTGAAAGCATCTGAGACGGCTCAATCGTTGCTTCAGTTTGAACGTGCCAATTCTAGGTCATTGATATTTAGCGATGAAGAGTTCAAGTCCCTTCAGATTCAGGTAATAACTTTTCCTTTTGGAACATTAGTCGACTGACTGCTCTTGTATGTCAATAATCCACTTTTCTGTATGTCTTTGGCACAGGTCAGAGAGATAAATTTGCTCCGGGAAAGCAATATTCAACTTAGAGAGGAAAACAAGAACAACTTTGAGGAACGTCAGGTTGGCATGGAGAAACTCAACTTGTTATTAAATGTGGTGCTATCGTTTTTGTTAGAGATGTGCTTATCCATTTTATCGCTATCCAATACATTACTTGTGTATAAACAGAAATTGCGTGAAATAACTCGAAAAGCTAGAATCGAGGCTGAACATTTGGAAACCCTGCTGAGGGAGAAGCAAATTACAGTGGAGTCCAACCAGAAAGAAATTGAAATGCAAAAGATAGAGAAAGCTAACCTGGAGAAGCGGCTTTTGGAGGTAAACTTAACTGCTCAACGGCATTTGGTTGAACTTCACCTGAACAAAATCATGATTGCTTCCTCTATTGTTAGCTACTCGAGAAGGGGAAGAATATTGATTTGGAGGAGTACGAACGAGCGAAGGATGGCTTTCAGAAGATCCAGGTAATTAGGTTTTCCACCAGTGGCTTAGGTTTGAGAATATTTGTCACTTGCAGAATTATTTTTAGTTCTGTAATTTCAAATGTTTTCCTGAATCACTAGCATATTGCGTCCACTGTATTACCATGTGGTCTGGGGGAGAAAATAAAGGAAAGAGGCTGGAATTGTAATTTTTTGGTGTGGTGTATATATTTTTGAACTGAATAAAATATATAGCTAGTACCTTCTTTATTGGATACAAATTATCTGTTATATTCCATATCCAGTTTAGTTTTTCTCAATAATTTCTTTTACATTGTTGTCTTACCATGAAAGAAACATGATGCTTAACCTATGAAACATAATTTGTAAGTTGTATATTTCTAAATCTAATGATGGTCCAGGTAAAACTAAGAGAGAAAGAAGCAGAGCTGGTGGAAAGTAAAAGGCTTGTTGCTGAAAAGCAAGATATCATAACTCAGTTGGAACATGACTTGGCAAACAGCAGATCTGAACTAAATGAAAAGGAGACGAGAACTAATGATAGTCTTCAGATTGAGGTACTCACAATCTACCTCCGTCAACTACATTATCATAAAACGGCTCTTCATAGAAATCGTTGAACCATATTATAACCGAGTTTCTCATGCAGGCCAAACTTAGAACGGAACTTGACAAGCTGAAACTGGAACATGACAAGCTTAGGAGATTGCTTACCATCCACAAGGTGCAAAATTTCCATTGTGGAATGTATTATTAGTTTATATAAGAACGCCAGCATATAATTTTAGCTCATTTGTATTTCTTTCATGATCTACAGAAGAGGAACGAAGGCTGGACAAAAGAAAAGGAAGAATTGATTAAAGAGAAGCAATCTCTTTCGAAACAGTTGGAAGACTCTAAACAGGGTATTTTGTCTTCTGATACTTGATAACATAGTTCGATGTGTTAAACTGTTAAATCTTTTGCTAATACTGGAATTATGTTTGACAGGGAAGAGACCTATCGATGCGTTGGCAAAAGAAAAGGAGGAGTTGATTAATGAGAATCAATCACTTTTGAAACAGTTGGAAGACTCTAAGCAAGGTATGTTGTCTTCTGATGTATTTGATAACATAATGCGATGTCTTAAACATTAAATCTGCTGAATGTGGAATTATATTTTTAGGGAAGAGACCTGCGATGGATTCTGCGAATGATCAAGCGATGAAAGAAAAGGAAATGAAGATACAGGTTTTAGTAACACCTGCTTACTTTTCTTTGTTCGCATGTTTTGTTCCCTACTTATCCCTTCGACGTTACTTGAACTACCTCGTAGATACTTATGTCTACACTGGACAAGGAAAGAGAAGAAGTGAGGAAAGAGAAAATAAAGCGTGTCAGGACCGAGAAGGCAGTTGAAAATCTTGTTAAAAATGTTGCTCAGGTTCTATTTCTTCTCTAGTTTTGCTTACTTCGATGGAAGCACTAATTGATCCTCACTGAATCATTGTTCGTCCACATTTTTTGTTATTTTAATGAGAGTATTTGTCTTTCCTCGTGGTTATTGACATTCATTATTTGCTACTGTAGGAGAAAAAAATTGGTGGATGAGCTTGAGAAGTATAAAAAAGCGAAAGAACAACTCCAAGAGGTATATATTATCTCTTTCTTTTATTTTGAAAGATCTGTTGAAGATTTTAGTGTTAGTGGCTTGTCAACTATTGTGATTTAACCCGCTGACAGTTATCAGTTGGTTGTTTTACCATGTCACACTGTAGTCATTTTATACTGAATACAACTGCAGTTCTATCTTAATAGAACAAGTTCATTTATTGATTCTTCGTTTATGAATTGCAGAGCACCACAGTTTCGGCTTCCCAACTCCCCCTGGAGAATGTATTGGATGACCACATGGCTTCTTATCAAGCAGCTGTGAAGAACTTAGAGGTTGGAGTAGATTCGCTTATTAACGAGGCTCCTGCTGTGGATGTGCCACCTGTGACAACTTCTCCAGGTATTTTTGTGGCCAAATTAAAAGCGATTGGGTAATTATGGCGTCTTCTCCGTTGAAAAAAATTGCCATGAGCTGAAGCTCCTGCCAAGCATGTTTGTTGGAATCAAGACTATTAGCAGTATATCTTTCATTTATGTTTTTATGTTGATGTTATTTTATTTACTATGGTTTGCTTAATCAAAATGGCAGCTGGTAGGCAAGTTCATCCTCAGGCTGTGAGTGCCCCAACTGGAGCAGAAATGGCTCCAGTGCCTTCACAAACTAGAGCAGTAGATGATAGGGAAAAAAGACCCATCTCCAAACCTAACGTTGAATCCCGTAAAGGGGCAAGAAGGCTGGTCCGACCTCGTCTTGCACGTCCGGAGGGGGCTAGCGGTGATGTTGAGATGTCCGAGGTTGAAGCGTCCTCTAATAATGTTGATTCGAAAGTAGTTATGCCTTCACATGATAGTGAGCCTGAAGCAAATTTAGGTCCTGCCGTCACCATTCAAACATTAATTCGCAAACGACCAGCTTCATTGACCTCATCTGGAACACCAGAAGAGGGTAACATTAAAGAGGAGCCTGGTTCCTCTATGCCGAAGAAGTCAAAAGTTTTTGATTGTCTTAGCGAGAACATTGCCGAAATTGAAGAGAGAGTTGATACCAAAACAGATGATGCTGTTGATACTGCTTGTGATGAGCCTGTAGATTCCGAAAAGGATGACATTGTGCCAGCTGCAGGCCAAGAGACAATTGATTCTAAAAGGGACTACGAAGATGCTACCATTGAACAGTCAGCTCCTGAAGAGGTAAAGGATTCATTGTTAGACGGTGGATCTCAGAATGAGATAAATTTTTTGTCAGAAGAGTTGATGGATGATAAGGTTAAAGACACAGAGGAGGATATTGAAGAAAGTATGAGGGATGGCGAGGAGCAAGATCTTCAGCAGCAGCCCATTGCCGCAGAAGTTGAAAATGATAGAGAGGAGGGGGAGTTGCCTTCTGATCTGGCTGACCCTCAGAATGATGGTGGTTTTGATATGAGTTTCGAGGCAGAAGAGAGTTTGGCCGAATCTGTGATAGCTCCAGGCGTAGAGGATGAGGAAGCAGTACCTATCACTGAGGTGGTTCCCGAGGCTGTTTCTCCGGAAATTTTATTGGATGAGAAGAATGGAATGGGTGAGTTAATGGAAGAGATTGCTGAAGATAATGATAAGTCTAACAGCGGTAATGAAGAAGAAGGAGCTGTTGATGATATCGAGCATAGTCCTAAAGGTTCTTTTGGAGCAGGTGGGGTTGAGACCTCTTCATCTTCTCCAACTATTAACCTAGGCGATCCAAAACAAGGTAATGCTAATGTCTCACCTAAGGCTGAAGGTGGAAAGGAAGATTTGCCAGGTGGGTCTGTCTCGTCGAAGCCTGAAGGTGGAAAGGAGGATTTACCAGGTGTATCTGGGAATAGCTCGGCTAGAATCATTAACATGAATGAGAGAGCTAGAAGTGGGGCTGTGCTTAGACAGGCTGGAGTGGTAAGACAGGCTGGAGCCGCGTCTCCTCCCGTGACTAGAGGTCGGGGCAGAGCAGTGCTTGGTGCTGGCAGGGTAATTTGTTGAACCTAATCGATCAATATAAAATAAAATCTTTTGTATACCTAAAATGCAACTAATGTCTTTCAATCAGCTCAAGTTTTCCTTTCTAGTTGAAAATCTCTAAAAATTTGTCTGTGTTACAGACCTTATCTACTGTTCGTGGTCGTGGCGTGCGTGCTCGAGGACGAGGTGGACGTGGCAATGTGCAAGCACAGGAGGACAAAGAACAAAGCTGAGCTTAGTGTCTCTTTGCTTTTACATTTTAATTCTCTTTTCTTCTTTTAGGTCATACCATTGTCTAATCCAGCATCCGATCCAAGTTAGTCAGGTCTCAGGTCTGTCGAGCTTTCATCCAATACAGTCAAGTGATTGGGTTGGATATCGGTTGTTTAAATACTGTTACTAAGGAAACGAAACTGAATCAGTGTGTATGTAATATATTCCTGGCAACAGCAGTAAGGTTTATGATGTTAGTCACTAGATATAAGAACATGTCATTATGCTCAACTCTACAAAAGTAAACCATCTGATGATGTATACTCCCTCCGTTCTTAAATAATGGGCTGGTTCTATAAATAGATGTTTCAAAAAAATAGGCTGGTTTCCTAATTGGAAAAGTCAAATATTACTTTAGTTTTCTGGGACCACTTTTCTCTTCACTTCTTTTATTGACAAGTGTCATGTGGGCCATTTTATTTTATTTCTTTTGCTGAAAGGTGTCATGGGAACCATTTCACTTCGCTTCTTTTGTTGACAAGTGTCATGAGGACCACTTTCAATAGTTCTCTTTAATTTCCTTAATTTTCTCTAAAAACAAAACCAGCTTATTAATTAGGAACAGAGGGAGTATAAAACAAAAACTTTTTCAGAAGAATTTCACAAATAACCTAGCACATGTCTTGAAGTCTGGCTCTTTATCTTGGTACCTTGTTTCACAAATAACTATTAGTGTGACTTTTAGTTATGAAGTGAGCTGGCATCACAAAGTATACTTTCTTTTGATAAGAATATGAATCTATTAATCAAATTAAGCTGTAACAAGAGATTTTTCGCTTTTCTGCTTTCCAGACGTTCGGTTAGAATATCTGGTGGGATATTGTACCACTCTACTGCACCATTATTTCTAGCATATTTTGCTAGAATATCTGCAGCATCGTTAGCTTCCCTCTTAACACAGTTGCACTTCCAATTTGGATAGTTTTTCATAATAGAAATACACTTGTGAACCACACTATTTGTAGTCCATTTTATTCCGCCTAGATTGCCATTGATGGCACTAATAACATTTGATGAGACTCCTTCTAGCTGCAGTAGGTCAATAGCTTCATCCTTTGCCCATTTCATAGCTTCTAGAGCTGCTATTGCCTCTGCCTGTTCTTCATCTATCGCCTTTGTATTGCCTCCTTTTGCTATGCAAAAGATACCTGCATCAATTCGTAAGATTAGTCCACATACGATTGGCAATTCTAGTTTAATAAAAGAAGCATCAAAGTTTAACTTCAATACAGATGCAGATGGAGGTCCAGTATTCTCATTATGCATTTCAAGTTAACAATTAGATTCTCATTATGCATTTCAGTATGTAGTAAAATAGCATATTCATAATCAAGAATGAATTTTTTCAAAGAGACTGAGCTTTTTCGAAGACCATAACACATCTCTATTTCCATATCCACCATAGTGTACAACAAATATATCTAATCTTCTCCTGCACACAAACAAATATATCTAATCCACCATAGTGCATATCAAAGAATAATCTAAAGCAAACCAAATTTTTTTGGGCAACAGGGCAATCTAAGAATATATATTGACAACTCTCATTATAATTATTACCATTGGACAAACAGTAACAATATCCTGCACAAATATGCTTAATCTATCTCTAGTTGGGAGACACTTATGCATATATTTCCAGATGAAGTGAAGCACCTTAGTATTTCCAGATGAAGTGAAGCACCTTAGGTGGAAGCTGGACCCTCCACAACCTTCTCTATGGGAAATAAGGACCCGTAACCTGTTGTCCTCTCTGAGAATCCTGTAAAAGAATGTTATAAACTATTTTTACAGTAAACATACCGTTTCTAGTGCCTATCCACCTAATACGATCCTTTCCTACTGAAGGAAACTACAAATCTTCTCACCAATATTAGAATTAAACAAAGCATTCAACAATTCTCTATTCCAGTTATGAGTGTCATTATCAATTAAGAGAAAGTATTAAGACTTCTGGAAGCAAAAGTGGATGGAAGATGAGTGCCTAAGCTAGGAACCCAAATATCTTTCCAGATGCAAATATCCATTGGCTAATTCTCAACTATTATGATTTTTCACAATTTCTAATCCCTGGCAAACTCCTCTCCAAACCCAAGACCCATGATTACTATGCACATCAGAAATAATGTTAAGATTTGGAAAGTATTTATGTTTAAGGATTTGAACTCACAAAGCATCTAGTTCGTTAAGTAATCTCCATGCCAACTTAGCTAAAATAACATTATTAAATTCTGATGTTTTCCTAATTTTTAGACCTCCTTGATGTTTAGGTCTGGATACAGTATACCAAGATTTAGGGATCCACTTTTTACCACTTATCTTTGTGCCAAAAAAATCTCCTTTGTATGCTATCTATTCTATCCGTTAACTTTTTTGGCATAGGAAAAACTATCATTTGGTGGGTGGATATAGATCCTAAAACAGTCTGAGTAAGAATAGTTCTACCTGGTTGATTGAGATGTTTAGATTTCCATGGTGACAATCTACCATCAAATTTCTCCATCATTCCAGCAAGAGACTCACACTTATTTTGTTGTAAAAGAAGAGGGACTCCTAAGTACTTATCTTGAAGGGCCATGTTCTTTATATTCAGAATCTGGATAATTTTCTATTTATTTAAGTTCTCGGTCTTTGGACTAAAGGCCATAGGAAACTTGGAAAAATTAATTGCTTGTCCGTAGGCTCTAGTGAAGTTATCTAAAATACAGTTTAGATTTCTTACCTCTTGAGGATTAGCCTTGGTGAATATCAAGCAGTCATCTGTAAAAAATAGATATGAGACAAAAGGACTATCCTTAGAAACCTTAATACCTTTCATCAATTTTTTTGACTCAACATCCAAAAGATTTTTAGAAAGAACATTCATGCATATAATGAAGAGATAAGGGGATAGAGGATCTCCTTGTCTCAAACCTCTAGTAGGCCAAAATCGCTCACAAGGTGCACCATTCAACAATATAGATGAAGAAACAGTTGACACAGATTGATTAATCAATGATAAAAATCCTCACATAAACCTAAATCTTGCAAGCAATCATTCAAGAAGGACCATTCTATCCCATCAAATGCCTTAGACATATATAGTTTAAGAGCTAAAAGATCTTTCTTAGAATCATGTTTTTTCATAGTATCCACAAGCTCATGGGCTATAATTATGTTATATGTCATCACTCATTAGTCTACCTTGGACAAAAGCTGTCTGATATGGAGTAATTACCTTGGGAAAAAAAGTTTTAAGTCTATTAGCTATCAACTTAGAGATTATCTTATAAGAGGTGTTACATAAACTGATTGGCCTAAAATCGAGAGTCGTGTTAGGGCAATCAACTTTAGGTATTAAGGATACATAATTATGATTATTCTCCTTAAGAAGGTACACACCTTAAGAAAAGGACTGCACCATACTAACTGTATCATCCCCAACAATATACCACATTTTTTGGTTGAACCCCGGAGGAAAGCCATCATGTCCTGGCAAAGTCCATGGCTTCATATTGAACACTATAGACTTGATTTCTTTATAAGAGGGAAGTCTCATTAAAGACACATTATCATTCATAGAAGTACATGGCGGTACATACTTGTATCCGCAAAAATGAGGCAAAATATTTTTTTGATCATTTTATAAGATATTGTTCCATTGACTGTAAGCTATGAAACAACCCATCATTTCTCTAGTTCTAACTTCAATTGAAGGTCTCATTATAAAAAACTAGTTTTCACAAAATGCAAAAGCTGCGCTACAAGCTTGTATCAGCAAAAATGAGGCAAAATATTTTTTGGATCATTTTGTAAGATATTGTTCCATTGACTATAAGCTTTGTAACAAGCCATCATTTCTCTAGTTCTGACTTGAATTGAAGGTCTCATATTAAAAACTAGGTTTCACAAATGCAAAGGCGGCGGTACATGCTTGTATCCGCAAAAATGAGGCAAAATATTTTTTGGATCATTTTATAAGATATTGTTCCATTGACTGTAAGCTTTGTAACAACCCATCATTTCTCAAGTCCCGACTTGAATTGAAGGTGTCATATTAAAAACTAGTTTTCACAAAATGCAAAGGCGGCGGTACACGCTTGTATCCACAAAAATGAGGCAAAATATTTTTTAGATCATTTTGTAAGATATTATTCTATTAACTGTAAGCTTTGTAAAAAGCCATCATTTCTCTAGTTCTAACTTGATTTGAAGGTCTCATTATCTAAAGCTAGTTTTTCACAAAATGCAAAGGTGGTGGTACAAGCTTTGTATTTGCAAAAATGAGGCAAAATATTTTTGGATCATTTTATAACATTTTGTTCCTTTAACTGTAAGCTTTGTAATTAGCTATCATTTCTCTAGTTCTGACCTGAATTCAAGATCTCATTCGCAATACTGAGTTTCTATAAAAATGCAAAGGGGGTGGTACACGCTTTGTATCCGCAAAAATAAGGCAAAATATTTTTTTGAGCATTTCATAAGATACTGTTCTTTAACTGTAAGCTTTGTAATTAGCCATCATTTCTCTAGTTCTGACCAGAATTAAAGATCTCATTCGCAAAATTGAGTTTCTATAAAAATACAAAGGCAGCGGTACACGCTTTGTGATAGGTGTTGTAAAACACCAAGATTTATATCTATTGTTTATGCTTTCTTTGCGAGTTCTCTTGTTAAATATGTATCTTATGTTCACTTTTGAGTGTTTAGGTACTGTGGAGTCATTTGGAGCAAAAGAAGGAAACAACATCCATTTGGAGCGTAGAGGCCGAAAAGGTTGATTCACAGGTGAGTCATTCTTGGAGCAGACTAGGTTGCGCAAGGAAGAGATGGAGAATGAACAGTCAGTTTCCCATAACTGACAGGCCCAATAAAATCTGGGCAACCCTTATCCAAGTCAGTGGGGTGCCTATATCAATCTTCATTCCTACACAAAAACTAAATTTCAGAGAAGATTTATTTGTTCTTAGTACTCCACCTGAAATTCAGAGAGATAAAATGGTGCGTCTGCTGTCTGAGAAATTGGTGGCAGTGGTAAGCATCTGGATCGAATGGAAGGAGATGAGGATGTGAATTTAAGCTCTGCTGGGAGGATGAAAAATAGAAAGAAATTCTGAGTTTGAGAAGAACAGATTTAGGGTTTGATTAGAAACCAGAATTGATTGAGGAAGAAGCTGAACTCGATTTACAGATGGAGAAGAATATTAAGCAGATGGGTATTTGGCAGTAAAGTGGATGAGTTCTTGTAAGGGTTTTTGCATGAGATTTGTTGTCATGAAGCTTCAGAAACTAGGGCTTGAGCAGAATTTGGGGATTATTGGTATAAACTGAGATTGGGTTCGATGGAGAAGGTTAATGAAGATGTGATGGCATATGGAGACATGGGTTATGTATGATTTCTTAGGAAATCGCAGCTGGATGGAATTGGAGTTAGGGTTTGAAGGAAGATAAAGCTGGTTATAATGTTGCTGTGTGGTATGAATTGCAGCTGGTGGTGGCTTAAGGCAATGGAAAGGAGAAAGCTTGGAGATAATGCTCAAGTGATCAGATTTCCGAGGCTATGGTTTTGGTATGGTGCTAAGCAACACAATGGCAGGGAAGAAGTGAAGACATGGCATTACAGGTGGTCTGAAACTGAGTTTGAGTTTGGAATCTCTAAACAAGAGCAGGTGGTGTTGTTGTTGGTCCAAGGAAAGAGTTGCGGGGGTTGCAAAACGCAATGTTGAGAAGGTTTGGTTTTGAACCGAGTTTGCAGATTATGTTGGTGTCGTGGAAATAGATGTTCTTTGTGTTGATGGTGCTAAAACAAGAATGGTTGAATCAAGGGTTTGTTCTAATTCATGCTACAAAAACTTTGAGACCAAGCTACAAAGGCTGGTGTTTCTGTTGAATTGAAATGTTGGTTTTAAAGTGATTATCACGAAGTTAGATGGTGTCAAATGGATATGCCAGTTGCAGGTTGGTCTGAGTTGCGGTTAAAAGAGAAGCTGGTACCGATGGTTATGAAGTTGGCTCTGAGATAAACTTGTAGAATGAATTACAGCTGCAATTCAGGAACTGGTGGTGTTAACTGTTGTTGGCAGTGAAGCTATAACTGATTGCAGGAGATGGCTCTGGTGGGTTGTGAAAGTTGCAGCTATTACAGAAGCTACAGAGTATCGATGGGTCCAGTTGAGCTAATTCCAGCTGAAATTACAAGCAAATATGAGCTGATGTTGCAAGTATGACTGAGCTGGAGCAGTAGAGCATGATGGTTGGTTTATAGCTCAGTAGAGATGGCACATTGCAGCTGCAGTTTTGTAGAGTGCAGAAAATTGGTTGAGCTCGTCGGATTGATGCTTGCAGAGACGATGGAAGAATGGGTATTGCTTATGGAGCTGAAATGAGAAGTGTGCTGGTGTAAATGCTAGCGACTATATTGCAGTGCAGGAGTTGAAGTGGTGTTGGTGATACAGCTTTCTGGTCTGTAACTGAAGCTAAAATTGCAGGTGGAATGGTTGGCTGTGACTCAAGAGTTGGAAGTAATGGTGTTGATATTGCATTAAGGCACTTGTAGGACTAAGTGAATGCCTGTGCATACAGATGTATGCAAATGGAAGCTGAATTACAAGGGTGAAGAATGGTTGAACTGAAGCTATAGGTTAGATTGAATGGGTCTGTGGCGATGAATCAGGTGGTACCAGTTTTGTGAAGCAGGTGCATAAATGATAGTGTTACTGCCATGGCTTTGCAATTTGGCTAGGGGTTACAGCTAACAAGGACTAGAATGAGCTGAAATGGCAATGGGTTCTGATGGGATTCTAAGATGTGCATCTTAAATGGAAGTGCTGATGCAGCTGTTGCAGGAAGTGGCTGGGTGAAGCACAATCATTGTGCAACATTGAGTTTGGCCGTTGCAAATGTCTCAGGCCTGATCAATTCAATCATCCAGCCGAGTAATAAGATTGACTCAGCCCTGACTCACACATGGGTTTCTTACATATGGGATCAATGGACTTCTTGGTGGTGGGCTTCTTGAGACTTGACCTAATTTTAGAAGTTGGATGAAAAACTACAAAAGGAGAAAGTTTCTTTTTCCTTTGGGTATCACGTATTTTTTACTTGGAGCTTTTGGAGAGAGCGGCGATTAGGGTTTGCTTTCATTTATTTTTCATCTTCTTCATTTTATTATTGAATATGATGAATTCAAAAGCTATGAGTAGCTAAACAACTATTATTGGTTATGGGATAAAGTTGATTTCTCAACATGATATTTGATTCAATGCATTAGTATTGTATCAACTTTATTGTTTATGATTCATTATTAATATTGTTATATGATTTGATTGCTTGTTTGGTTGAGTCCAGAATCAATTGGATTTGCATTCATCTCTATTGCTAGATTAGGATTTTCAATACGAAAAAGTTGTCAATTCCTGATTGCAAGTAGCATAGTGTGGTTATTACTTGTAGTGATACATCTTTATAATTGCATATGAATCATAACCTTTGTTAAAGCGGATTAGTGCTTTTACACGTTCGCTTGCATTGATTAGTCTTATTCCATAGAACTTAGTGCTTTTAGGGAGTTAAACTTAATTGTGCTTTTACACTTTAGGTTGCTTTCTAGGAAGAATTCACATATACATCTTTTAATGTGGTTGTCATGAAATCAGGGAATTAGAGGGATATACTTGCGATCAAGGTATCCTAGGACTTTTAGTAAATGTGAGATTAAATTATCAATTCTAGTCATTGATGAAAATACATGTTTGTGAATGATACTATCCCGTGACCAATATCTTCTTCTTATTGATTACTTTCATATTTTATTGCTTTCAATTTAATCTTATTGCATTGATAAACAAAAAATCCCCCTTGGTTACTTTAGAAACTGTAATTTTATAACAACAATTGTCTCTCTGTGGGAACGAACTCTTTCTTACCACATACTTCATTTATTTTAGTTAAGTAAGAAAGTGAAATTATTTTTGACGCATACGACAGCGATAAATTTTGGCGCCGCTGCCGGGAGGCATACGGCTTGTTATTAAGTTTTTAGTTTCTTTTTAGAATTTCTACTTTTATCTTTGTTTTTTGTTTTCTTGTCTTGTTTCTCACTTGTTTGCGAGAATTATTTTCAGGTACTTAATCCCTGGCTTCTAAAGATTGGAACTATCCAAGGTGCGGGATAGCTACTCGAAGAGGCACAATACTCCAACCAAGTCAAGATACAACGGAAGAACAAGGGTTAGAAGTGGAAGAAGAGTTACAACTAGAAGAAGAACAAGAGGTTCCAATTGTAGAAGAACCAATAGTTGAAGAAGAACCACTAATTGAAGAAGAAGCAATGGGTGATGCGAATCGTACACTCAAGGACTTGGCTTCTCATAGGCTTGATGCACAACAATGGTGTATCCAAACTAACTCAACCTTTCGAGATCAAGCCGGGGTTGCTTAGGGAGTTCCATGGCATGGTGAATGAAGACCCAAACAAGCATCTTATGGACTTCCATACCATTGTCATGGCCATGCTTCCAGTGTAGATTGATGCCGATGGTGCAATGTTGAAAGTTTTTCCATTTTCTATGGTGGATAGCGCTAAGGATTGGTTGTACTGTTTGCCATCCGGAAGTGTCACTACATGGAACGGGTTGAAGAAAATCTTCTTAGAGAGGTATTTTCCTGCATCGAAGGCTACTCAAATTCGCAAGGAAATTTGTGGGATGAAGCAAAATGTGGGAGAATCATTGTATGAGTGTTGGGAACGATACAAGAGATTGGTGGAAAGTTGCCCTCATCACCAATTTAGTGACGCTATGATCATCCAATACTTTTATGAAGGACTCCAAACAAGTGATATGAATCTTCTTGATGCTGCGTGTGGTGGTGCACTAGTGAACAAGACGGTGGCACAAGCTAGAGAGTTGATTGAAAACATGGCAGCGAACTCGCAACAATTCCTGAGTCGTGGTTCGGATGTGCTTCTAAGAAGAGTGAATGAAGTGAGCGAGGTCGAGAATTTCACAACAAATGGGTAACATGACAACAATGATGCAACAAGTTGCAGCCGCGGTTATACCAAGTTCTCCTCGATTTTATGAAGATAAGCAAGCTAATGCGGTATTTCCAAATCAACAAAGACGGTATCATCCCTACTCCAATACTTACAATCCTGGATGGAGAGATCACCCCAATTTCAGCTATGCTAACAATCAAGGAGCGGCTCAACAACAAACTTTCAAACGTCCAATGGATTTCAACTACTACAACAACAATTTCAAACAACAACAATTTCTACAACAACAACAACCTCAAAATCGGGGGTCAAGTATGGAAGAGTTGCTGAAATCTTTTATGCAAAGAACTGGAGAGTACGGTTAAGGATTTGCAAACTAAAGTTGGTTCTATGGCTATTGAGTTGAACCCGAGTTGAAGGCACAAAATGGTGGGAAACTCCCTTCTCAACCTATCAACCCAAAAGGACGTGAATGCTATTATGTTGAGAAGTGGTACACAACATGTGCAACCCGGTTACCGATTCTAGCAAGGTGGAAACACCAAAGGAACCTGTTTTGGAGGAGAAGAATGATGATTCTCTCCAAACTTTTGAGGTACCTATTCCTAACTCTAAAACTCCGTTTTCTACTTATGTTCCTCCTTTACCTTTCCCTCATGATTTGCAAGTTCCAAGATGGCGAAACTAGAAAGGAGATTTTAGACGTTCTTAAAAAGATCCATGTGAACATACCACTCATTGATGCTATTAAGCAAGTTCCAAAGTATGCAAAGGTGTAGGATCG